>VDFB02388805.1:0-103163 GCA_007258455.2 Sequoia sempervirens | reverse complement strand
CCCAAAAGGGTTTTCCCCACGTATATCATGTTTTCTTCTCTTCTGTCTATCTTTCTTCTATTCTTCATATTTCTCATTCTTAAATGTTAATTTATATGTCGTTATGTTGCTGAAATTTTCTTAGATTTGAAACTACATCAACTTTCCTCTAAGGATTAATGCATGGGAATTTAACTGTCTGTTTCCGCTTTATGTCATAGTAGTATGTGCTCGTATCAAGATGATTGAAATCTGATTTGTTTGAAGAAACATAAGATACTGAAGGTGCATACTGGTTCTTGGAAGCCTTTCCAAGTTCGCCATTCCCTTTCACTTATTGAGGTTCCTCCCTAACCCTTTCATGATCACTTATAGGAGATTCAAATAAATAAATGATTACAATCATCACAAAGAATTGATAGACTATATATTCAATTATAAAATATAGACAGACTATATATATTCAATCTTCGTATTATCTTGCATACCACAATTGAATAATGCTGCTGTAATCTACTGATATTCCTAATCTGATTGATATCGTAGAGTTGCAGATTGCTCGATCTTCTAATAGATGTCTATAGAACTTTTATTCCCCTATTTGATCTCTATTAATATTCAAAAGATATTGCTTAAATAGAAACAAATAGATTAAGTTAGATGAATAATTACTAGTAAGGATTAATAATTGTTGCAAGCATCATTATTGCATAATCATATAATATTAGTATGCATGTATGTGTGTATGTGTGTGTGTGTATGTGTGTGTATAGAAGGGGAAGACACACCTGCTGACCTTATTGAGGTTCCTCCCTAATCCTTTCATGATCGCTTATAGGAGATTCAAATAAATAAATGATTACTATCATCACAACGAATTGATAGACTATATATTCAATTATAAATTATAGACAGACTATATATATATATATATACTCAATCTTCTTATTATCTTGCATACCACAATTGAATAACGCTGCTGTAATCTACTGATATTCCTAATCTGATTGATATCTTAGAGTTGCAGATTGCTCGATCTTCTAATAGATGTCTATAGAACTTTTATTCCCCTATTTGATCTATATTAATATTCAGAAGATACTGCTTAAATAGAAACAAATAGATTAAGTTAGATGAATGATTACTATTAAGGATTAATAATTGCTGCAAGCATCATTATTGCATAATCATATAATATTAGTATGTATGTATGTATGTGTGTGTGTGTGTATGTGTGTGTGTATGTATGTATGTATGTGTGTATGTATGTATGTATACTTCATTATATATATGTAAATGTAATTATGTCCAACTTACTTCCCTTATTGATTTATCATGTATCTTCATTTATCTCTCCTTGAGCCAACTTCTTCTTCCCACATATTTCTTCTTCCAAATCTGAGTATATCATATTAACGTATCTGCTGCTATGCTCCAGAAATACTCCTATTTCTGTGCTATTCATATATCTGCCTTAAAATCTCATTATATTCAATTCTATATATTTCTGCTCCATTGATATTCATTCTTCTTTACTAATGTATTTCTGCCCTAGATCTGCCTATCCCCCTTTCTCCTTAAGAAATGATCTCCCTTTTATACCTTATATCTCCTAAGAGACATAACCTTTTACAACTCTGCTGCCTTTTGAGAACTTAGTTTTAATCTCAACATAATCACCACATTCTCACTAACATAATCTTTTCTTCTTAAATGAATCTCTACCCTTCATAAAGTGTTGCCACCTTTTCATAGAGTAATCGCTCTTCTTCATGAACTAAATGCTGCTCATTATTAATTACTGCTCTATATTATTAACTTAATTTTAATCTCAACATAATCATCACATTCTCAATTACATAATCTTTTCTTCTTAAATGAATCGCTACCCTTCATAAAGTGTTGCTACCTTTTCATAGAGTAATCGCTTCCCTTTTCAGAATATACACATTGTTCTTTAATATAATCGTTGCTCTTATGAATCGCTTCATTAATAATCTGCCTTCAATATTATGTTATGTTTTTTATATATATATATAATATTATATTATAATAATATTAAATTGTTAACATTTATATTTATATTTTTAATACTTATATTGTTATTTATATATGTGTATCTCAATGCTTTATATTTTAGTGTTGTAATTTCAGGGGCATGACAGACAAACCTAATTAATTTTCATGACAGCTATGAGATTTCATTGGCATACAAGTCTAAAAAAGAAAGTGTCATGTTGGCTTAAGTGCATTCAGTCTATGAGATTATGGATCCCATGATAGCCATGAGATTTCAATTGTGTACTAAGTATAGAATAGAAATTCACATCTTCTTTAGTGCATTCCACCTATGAAGTCATCAATCTGACTGTTTCATGTCTTCATGATGCATATGACTTTCATTATCTTTCAAGATGGAAGGATGCTAATGTCTTTGTGTACTTTTGTGACACTTCTTTTTTCTTTTTGAGTTTTTGGAATTCCCGTGACAACACTATATTTCCTCATTATTACTATTAGTATTTCAATGTGTATTCAATAATGGGTATGGGCATTGCAGAAGCAATGGAGGATGAAGGAGGAAGTTTTATTGCACGTCGCTCATCGACCCGTATTCGCAAAATTGCACCCAAAATGGGTGAAGCTCTTTCCAATGCTGATAACCGGACACAGGTAATTTTTATTTGCTACTAACACATCTATCAAACACAAAATCTGGCATCTTTTTGGATGAATTGTTAGAGTATAATTTATTTAATTTGAATTGGCATATCTTTGCACTATTAGATTAGTTTAGTTTTGTTTGCAATAAGGCATACAATGGTTTGATATTGTTAGCATTGTAGAGGTGTAGTTTTGCTTGTGCTAAAGATAAAAAGTGGTTGTAAGTAGGTTGTAGGTGGTTGTAGAGTTGTTCCTAGAATCTAGGAAGTATTGTTGAACTTTCTGGCTTATATAATAAGCCACTTTACAATTTAATTGCTATGGCTTGTGCTAATAAGCTTTTATGGTATTGGAACTAAGTCAATCATCTCCAGTATAGAAAGAGCATTTGCTGTTTTGAAAGCACGAGTTATTGCTCTATGTTTGCTCCAGGTTTTCGTGCTGCAAAATATTTCAGCATTTTTCAACTGAACCAAGGTGCAGAGTGGGCAATCAGATTTGCCCAGCCAACTCAAGAACCTTTGCAGCCTCCGTAGATATTTGGTGATGCTCCCTTGTTAGATCTCAACATTGCAGCGAGGTTGGCAATAAAACAATCTATGCCAGATATCTCTGCAGATCTAAAACTTCTGACAGAAATGGAAAACGTGAAGCTTTTTGGACAGCTGAGAAATGTGGCAAAGGACAGGTAGTGCAGCACCAATGGCTGCAGCGTTCACTACGAGATACTTGAGGAAATGTTTGATATTTTACAGTACTCAGGCAGTGGAGGAAATACTTTTATGATTATCCAGGGAATCACTGATCAAATTTTTCTGGTAACTGGAAGAGAAAAGGAGTTGCAGCAATATTATCTGTAATAAAAGGAATAAGCGTACAACAATAGTGAGCGCAGTGCCAAGTGGAGTGCCCAACATACACTAAGTTTTGTTGACTTTTCCATAGTTTGGATATATATTTAGGGTAACATTTTTGGTTTGTTTTAAATATATAATATAGTTATTTTAAAACATTATGAACTTTATAAAAGTTATTATATGTTTGCCTTAAATGTATTTGGAAAGGGATTTTATTCCGTAACTTACAAAAGAGGATTTTTGGCCAAAACTTTGCTAGTTTGCTCGTCTTTGATAGGTGGAACTACTAGTGGTCTTTGTTTGGTCTAAAAAAATATATTTGTTCATATTAATTGTTTTAGTGGTCAAAAAGGTCTGTTTTTGTGGTGATTGCTGTTATTCAGCGTTCATGGTGAGTCCTAATAAGCCAGGAAAATATGGTCTATGGAGTCCTAAGATTCTGACCATTGGTGAGTACATGGATCTTGAATCTTGATCAGATCATTTTAACTAAGGAACATTGACGAGAAGATGATCCAAAAGATTATGGCAAAAGGTATAAAGAGGCATTAATGCTTCTAAAGTTGCCAGTTTCAGACAGATTATTGCCAAAAGCAAGAAATGCAACTGTAGCTTTTATATTATATGGACAAATCTCAAAACCAAATATCGAGGTGTCTGAATCTGGGAGTGCTTCATGTTTGAAAAATCTTTTGTTTTCCATTAAGTACACAAAGGAGGATTTGTTTCTGATTTATCTTTTACATCGAAGGACCTTAGTGATCAATTAGTAGCCATTGAAAAGCCAGTAGATGTTCAAGATCTGTTTGCTTTGGCGATGCACAGTTTGTCATTGTCATTTGATTCCTTTGTTGAGTCCCTGCACTCGATTGTGGAGGCTCAAGAGCTTGATTTCAAGAAGTTGTCAACACTTATTTCATAAAAGGAAGGAAGGAAAGAACAATCAGAAGCACCAACTTTGAACAGCAAAAATAGTGTGTTTGTTGCATAGCTCAAAAACAGAGGTTGGTAAAATAATGTAACCAGCTCATTAGGTTAAACTTCTAAAGGTGGTAATTCATCATGAACATTCAAGTGTAAGTGTTACTACTGTAAAAAGATGGGATACTCTAAGAAATATTGTTAGAAGCAACAACAAGACCTTGCAAGGTGTCAAAAGAGGTCATGGTATGCAAATGTTGTTGACAAGGACGAACAAGGAGCAATAGTGATTTTGCATTTGTGGCATCACAAAATCAGTCTACGAAGTCAACAACTTGGTACTTCGACAATAGACCATCCCAACTCTACATCTCACTTTGAAAGAGAATGCAGGGATGTTCGGGAACAATATTGTTAGTTATGCATTTAAGAATGTTTGATATGCTCTTGACATGAACAAAAACTTTACTGTCTATTAATGATAATATTAAAAACCTTCGTCTCTGTGTAAAGTTTCAAGGAAACAAATGTATGGTAATTGCTCTTCAAGAGAACAACGCTATTGTTTTACAAATTGGTTGATCCCAAAACAACAAAAGCAAATGCACTAGCATGGTTGAAAGTATGAATGTACTTTAGCATGAGAGGCATGGTCGCCACAATTATCAATATTTGTCTATATTTAGTAAGACTAATATGGTGGATGAACTTCAATTTAGGAAGGTTAGACTATGTTACTGGGTTCTTGTATCTAGTGTCTCAGTCCCATCCCCAACCAGGTTGGGTTTAGATTTGGCAACTAGAGTGCTGCAAGAGCAGCCAAGGCATGTCTTTGCTTCCCTAGGTTCTCTAACTTGGAGCGGTAGGGATGCACCTTGGTTGCTCTTGGGCACTCCCAAGTGCTCTTGCACACTCCTATGGCCAATAGGTTGGTTTAAAAAAATTAAAAACGTCAAAGCAGAAAGAAAAAACATTTTTTAAACATTGAAACATAAAAATCCCTAAAAAGTGCCTAAAACCTGAAATGCACCTAGTATGTTTGTTGTTTGACAAACACAAACCTATTTCACACAAACTCATTCTTGTTATGCCATTTTTTGCATTTTGGAAGTGTATAAGAGTGAATTTGCACCCCTTATGCAAATTCCCCTTTTGCCTTTTTCCACCTTAGAAGACCAAGTTTGATATTTAATTACACCTGCTCGCTGTTTTCATCCCACTTAGCTCCTCGCTTTGAGGTTTGGGAGTTCCTGCGTAAATTCCCTTTGCCTTTTTCCAATCTTAGAAGACCAAGTTTCATATTTTAATTGCCACTCCAAGCTCGCTGCTTGCATCCCACTTGCAGTGCCTCGCTTTGAGTGTTCTGGGGACTGCATGTATGGGTTTATATGTCCCCGGCATTCCTCGCTGTTGAACCCGCAGAGGCATTACACTTCCTCATTGTGTCAAGTTGTGCTCCCTTCAACACCTGGACACCCTCCTAATATGCTTTCTTCATCTCCTCTTCTTCACCACTCCTTCTCAACAAGCATTTCATCCCTAAGCATCTTTAACTAACTCTTTGTATACCTTCAAGTAATCTTCTTCCTACAACTTCTAGCATTCAACCTCACACCTTGTACTCACTCCTAAGCATTCTAGGCACACTTTGCACTGGATTGTACAATAAATAACTCTATCCCACCACTCTCAAAGAGAGCAAGTTTGGGACCACACTATTGCAACAGAGGCTCGAGTACTCTCAACCTCTCCTCTATCAGCTTTGAGTGCTTTTGGTGGAGGTGGTAAGCTTCCCATTCCTCTCCTCTATTACTTGGTAGAGTAAGCACATTTACTGTTTTGTAGTGCTTTAGTCTTCTTTATTACTTTGTTTTCTTTATCTCGCTTTCTTGGCTATTCGTGGAGGTGGAAACATCTAAACGGGGGTCTGACTGAGGTAGGCCCCTATACAACCACCCAACATTTTTCTCTTTCTTGTGTGTAGGTGTAATGTCCCCATTTTGGCCCTACACTCTTCATTTGGATTTAGCCTATTTCCGAAAATCCGTAGGCTAAGCTGAGGTGGAAAATTAGGGTTTCCTCTTTCAGATACTGCTCAGTTGGTGTTCTGAGGTTGTTGTGCAGACTTACTATTTATAGCAGTTCACTATTTTTAGCAAGTCTATCTTTTGGCAAGATTCTGCCTTAGCAAAGTAGCCTAACTCCTTTGCGCTTCAATGTCTAATTTGGCTGTTGTTTTGATGTGAACTTACTCTTATATTTATAGTGCTTGGCTATTTTTTGTGTAAGTCTAATTTTGGCAGTAGCATCATCAGCAATTCAACTCAAGTCATTTTGCTATCCTTCAGTTTCAGTTTGGCTTTGGTTATTTCCATGGATTAAGTTTTATACTTAGTCATTTTTATGTTTCTCAGTTGTACCCCCACGCCTAGGAATGATCACTTCATGTTGTTTTTAAAAGGGGGTCATTAAGGGGTCAATGGTGCATTTAATGAATTATTAAATGCTTTATTGTTGCAAAGTGAAGTTGGATGCCTAAAGAGGTTGATTAATATTTTATTATTTCAAAAAGTGAAATGCTTAAAGTGGCATTCCTTTTGGAAGTTGAAGTGATTCAACTTCTTGGAATTTGAAGAGTCTCTTGTTGCTTCATTTGCCAATTGAAGCTTATATATTGCTGCTGTTTGAAGAGCTGATTATCTTTGGGAAAAATATAACGTTATGCTGCTGGTTTGAAATCCAGAATCCGGCTAAGGGTTAGCTTAGCAAATCTACTCCACTCTTCGGGCATGAAACTATGGTTCCTTAGGTGGTGGACTGAGAGTGTGCTTCATCCAGAAGTACATATTGAGCATTATTGTGGAGTTTTGGTGAGATATTTCCAATTTTTATGTTGCTGGTTTATCATGGCTGAAAGTGTTTTTTGTTGACAGCTTTTTGTGCAAATTAAATATCATTCTGGGTATGTTTGCAAAGTGGTTCTAGACCCAAGGCGACCCCTTCCACAAGAGATTGGAATTTATTTCCAAGTCTTTGATTTTTTATTGCTAAATCGCCCTTTTCAAGAGTCGTACCATCTGTAGAGCATTGAGAATTGTGCCATAAATTAATGGATGACTTTTGAGGCTGTTTCTTCATCTTGTCATGGGCGCCTATCCTCCAAAGGTTCATTGCACTTCGTTTCACGCCATTCGGAGGTATTTTGGTGAAGTTATGAGCATTTAATTAATTCTTATAGTTGCTGGTTATTCATTTCCAGAATTGCAGATTTATATCAGACTTGTTTCAGTTTGAATTTCCAGTCCTTTCTTCATCAATAATTGCTACTAATAATCATGGAATCATTCAGAATCTTGGTGCTTTGAAAACATTGTAATATTGATGTAATTTGCAGCTCTCTTTCTATATTGTAAGACTGTAAACAGTAGTACTGTTCCAGTCCTTTATTGCTGCAATTATTTTCTATTTCTCACTTTAAGTACCCCTGGATGGTTTACTGCCAGTGTGGATAAAGAACATTCTAAAAGCTTATCTATTCTATTTGCAGCTGTTCTTATCCTTTGTAAAGCTAGTTAGTAGTACTAACAGCTCTTCCTTTACTTGCTGCAATTTTATATCTGTTTTACACTCCCACAATTGAGTGGTTGAGTTTTAGAATAAACATATATCTTGTTTGTAATTTCCCCCCACCTTATAAGTGGTTGTGTGGACAGTATTCCCCCCACGTTAATAAGTGGAAGAGTGGATTTAAAGGCTGGCTTGCCGCCTAATAGTTGTTGTAAACTCACCCACTGAATAAGTGGAGTATTCCCACCGCTTGTGGATGCCTGCACCAGCAGATGAATTGTACTTTCAGCTCTGTTTATGCCTAATGATCCTCTGACCATATGCTATCACCTCGCCCACATTGGGATCTTGGTGAACATTCTTGGTTAGAGTTATCTTCTTTGCTGGTTTGCATTTTGGAGCTAACGCTAATCAGTGTTTGGTTGCTGATTTGAATGTTAATTTTGGGAAAAAATTAATGGGGAATATTTCAGTGGTATCAGAGCAGAAGATCCTGCCATCCTGTTGATCAGTGCTTCATGCTTAGGCAGATGAGTGATAGAGATCTCCGGTACTACACCGAAAGTCAGTGCAGATTCTAGTTCAGTTTCTTGTGGTATCCAGAGGTTGGCAGTTAGGCATGGCTAATGAAGAAGAGATGAAGTTGGCAGAGACTCTCTTTATGGTTGGAAAGAGACTTGGTAAAGAATTTCAGTCAAAGGAAAATGAAGAGAACATTCTTCATTTGTTAGAACAATGTTTGAGACAAGTGAAGCCATCACCTTCAGAGATAATGGAGTTGGCACTAGCTCCTGCAGTGAATTTTTTGAATCAGCCCTATTGGTTGGGGCATCCTGATGAAGAGACCAAGTTGCTGATTTCTTCTTGTTTTATGGAGATAATGAGAATTGTAATTCCCCAGTTGCCCTATGATGATGAAACTATGAAGATCATATTAAAGATGATAGTGGAATGTTTTCAAGATTTGGATGAAACTGGTAGTAGCTTGTTTCCAAGAAGAGCTGCTATTTTAAAAACATTTTCTGAAGTTGGTGCTTGCATCTTATTGATAGAATTTGAGATGGAGAATCAGATTTATCACTTGTTTAATTATCTTTTCACCTCGACCTGGAGTGAGCAAGAAGAGAGTATGCTTGCAGCTGTCATGAATGTTCTAATCTCTACAATTAAAGAAGCTGATAGTCTTCCTGAAAGTGTCCAAACTCTTCTCTTGGATGCTTATAAACGTGAAGAGCAGATTTCTCCCACTGCTGATTTGTTAGTTAAAGAAATTTTCAGTCAATGTGAAGATAAGTTGAAACCATTTTTGAAGAAGACTGTTGTGAACAAAGAGGAGATTTCCGAAGTTGAAGAGGAGGATGAAAGTTGGAATCCCTTTGAAGACATTGCAAAAGTTCAAGGGGTATCTACGGATTTGCACTCATCCAAGCATTCTATAAAAGAATGTAATGTGTCAGTGGAAGCCTTGAAGACTAGTGAGGTACTCTTGTTTTCTACAGAGGAGAATAGTGAGTTGACTTGTGTTAAGAAGCCTCATATTGAAGATTCAAAGAAAAAACTTTTGGAAACAAAAGTTGAAACAAAGATGCATGAAGAGGCCATAAGTGTAGATCCAAATGAAAGAGAAGTTCGATTAGTAGAAGATATGTGTTCAATCAGCAATTTGCTTCTTCACAATTCTAGAGAATGTTGGTTTGAAAGTCAAGTCAAGGAGGAGAAGAAGAAAGAGGAAGATGAAGTCTCTTCCCACTTCAAAGTTGATTTGATCAATTCTTTTGAATCATGTGTAGGAGACAACATGGAAGGTGAAGTTTCTAGTAGTTATAAGGCAGATTTTTCTTCACCGGAAATCAAGCTAAGGCAAAAAGCTAAGGAATTGGAAGGCACTATGGATGGAATGATGAAGAGTGTTCATCACATGCGAGACAAGTTGAGGAGTACAACTCAAACCATTTTTGAAATCTTTATCCATCAAAGTTGTTCTACATCATCTCAGCCAGTATATAATGATTGCAGCTCAAGTTCACACATTGCTGATAATGGAATTCAAATTTTGTCAAATCTTGATAGAATTCATAGACATGTAGAACAGATGATTTATGATGTGCCTAGGGGAGAAGTTGTATGTTGCATTTCTATTGATGACATGAAGTCCATTAAATTTGCCTTGGAGGAAATTAAATCTAGTCTTTTGCACATCATTCGTGACAAAGACTTAGTGGCCAATATTGCTGACAAGGCATTGGAGTGGCATGAGCTTACCAAAACAAAGTTGCAAGAAGTGCATGAGACTTTAATTGAAGCAGAGAATCAGATTTCTGCTGTTCAATATTCATGGGAGCAAGAAAATAGAAGAAGAGCAGAGGAGCTTCAAGAAATTCTTGATGAGTTTGATCTCATACAAGAAACATATGATTTGGAATGCTGTCCTAAGAGACCAAAGCATTCAAATTCTCAAGCTTATCAAGCTTTTGACAATCTCTTGTATGAAGAAGGTTCTAGTAAGGTTTATGTAAATCCTCTTTTTGAAAATGACGAAGAAATTGCTTCAGAGATTACTGAAGAAGGGGATTTGAGTTTGTCTTCCAGCATTGGAGAGTTAATACGTGAGTTGCACGAAGTTGAATCTACTGCTGCTCCTAGTGCAACCATTCAGCAAGAATTGGTAACTCTTGAAACACAAAGAAATGAAGGCATTCTTATTGTTCATCAACAAAGAGTTGATGGGTTTGTTGATGAAGGTTTAATTTATTTTTTGATGAGGATGCTTGTGAGACTCATATCAGATTTTAGTTCATCACCATCTTCTCTTAGAGTGATAGATTTCAGAATTGTATTTGATGAAGGATTCATGGAATCTTTCCGGCAAGTCATATCACAAGATTCTAGATTTGATTTCTTCAATGAACAAAGGTTGGTTGAATACTTCTTGGAATTTCAAGAAGTGGCATTGCAGATGGAACGAGTGAATCAAAGGATTCGTGTGAGCAATTATCAGTTTGAGAAGTGGTTCTTCATGGTTGTTAGTTTGGGATCCTGGCATTACTTGGGAAGAAGGTAATTTCAAAATAGATAGACCAGCATATAATATTCAGAGTGTAGTTGTGACCATTTGCTTATGTGTTGGAAAATGTCTTCAATTGAAAATCAGTGTTTGGGATCTCAAGCATTTTCTTTTGAAGAATGGAATGCATAAAAAGAAGGTTGGATGGAGAGATAAGTGTCAAAAATTCTGTTTTATGTTTGCTGCTCCCTTCTTTCTATGTCATTGCCTCTTTATTTCTGATCATACATTGGTGTTCTGGGAAGGAAATATGATCAAAAGTTGGTTTGTGGTGACATGGGGTCTCTTGCTAAAAGTGCCACCAGCTTGGTTCATGAGCAGTTATGCTCATTTTGATGGAAAGTTCTTTTGTAGCAGCTGCTGCTTGTCTTCTTGGATGCTGATTTTCCAAAAATCAGATCTCAAGATGATTATTTCAGACCTCTTAGGAAGCTGGTTACTTCATTTCCAGGCCTCTCCACCTCCTATTTGGACTGAATTTCTATCAAAAATAAGCAAGGGAATGTTTCTGTATGGTCAAAGTTCAAGTATGGGTTGTTCATTGATAGTTGACAGTGAATTTTGTGGTACCAACTCATACATTACTTTTTGGGACAGCGAGTTATTAGCTGATTTGATTTGTCAAATTGAAACTCTTGATGTGAGATATGTGAATATTTCTTGGAGTTCTTTCAATGAAATCAGTTTGCTTCAAAGGAAGCATTGTGCATCCTCTTGGATAGGGATGGAGTGTGGAGCTTTGCTCTTGGTTTGGCATTGGTTTAGAAGCATGTTTGAAAATATTTTTGTTGCTGATCAGAATTATGACAACAAGGTTTGGAGGTCCTACAGACTGATATGGGACCCAGGCACTGACATGTTTGATGCATTGTCTTTTGTGGATCGTGACATGTTGGTCCACTTTGAGTATTCGGTTGTATTAATCAGAGTAGCGCAACTGATTAGAGGAACAGTGTTCCTAAGAAAGATTTGGAATCCTCGTATCACTTGGGTTTGTGATTCCATAGTTGAAGATGATGAAGCCAATGATGGTCTTCTAGAATTTATTCCTATGATGTTTCAGTTTAATTTTAATCTGGTGATTTCTTGTGTTGGCATCCAGCAGTGCAGTGCTTACATCAGTTGGTGCTATCCTTCTCCTAGGATGATTTGGGACCCTGGGATCCTATTTGGCATGGTCAGGATCAAATTGTTCCTTTGGAGTGTGGTGGCATTGCTTGAGGACAAGCAATTTTGGGAAGGGTGGACTGTAATGTCCCCATTTTGGCCCTACACTCTTCAATAGGATTTAGCCTATTTCCGGAAATCCGTAGGCTAAGCTGCGGTGGAAAATTAGGGTTTCCTCTTTCAGATATTGCTCAGTTGGCGTTCAGAGGATGTTGTGCAGACTTACTATTTATAGCAGTTGCTATTTTTAGCAAGTCTATCTTTTGGCAGTATCTGTCTAGCAGCAGTTCAATCCTTTGCAGGTTAGTGTTCAGTTTGGCTATCTATTGTTTTGATGTGAACTTACTATTTATAGCAATTGGCTATTTTTAGTAAGTCTAAATTTGGCAGTAGCATCATCAGCAACTCAACTCAAGTCATCTTGCTATCCATCAGTTTCAGTATTGGCATTGGTTTTGGTTATCTCCATGGACTGAGTTTTTATACTTAGTCAAAATTCATGTTTCTCAGTTGTACCCCACGCCTAGGAGTAATAACTTCATGTTGTTTTAAAAGAGGGGCCATTAAGGGGGTCAATTGTGCATTTAATAATTTATTAAATGCTTTATTGTTGCAAAGTGAAAAGGAGGTTGAGTAATATTATATTATTTCAAAAAGTAAAATGCAAAAAGGTGGCATCCCTTTTGGAAGTTGAAGTGATTCAACTTCTTGGAATTTGAAGAGTTCTTGTTGCTTCATTTGCCAATTGAAGTTTATATATTGCTGCTGTTTGAAGAGTTGATTATGCATATTTTTGAAGAGCAAAGTTACGCTGCTGGAATGAATCCAGAATCCGGCTAAGGGGAAGCTTAGCAAATTTACTCCATTCTTCGGGCCTGCAACTATGGTTCCCTAGGTGGTGGATTGAGAGTGTGCTTCATCAGAAGTACATATTGAGCATTATTGTGGAGTTTTGGTGAGATATTTCCAGTTTTTATGTTGCTGGTTTATCATGGCTGAAAGTGATTTTTGTTGACAGCTTTTTGAGCAAATTAAATATCATTCTGGGTATGTTTGCAAAGTGGTTCTAGACCCAAGGCGACCCCTTCCACAAGAGATTGGAATTTATTTCCAAGTCTTTGATTTTTTATTGCTAAATCGCCCTTTTCAAGAGCCGTACCATCTGTAGAGCATTGAGAATTGTGCCATAAATTAATGGATGACTTTTGAGGCTGTTTCTTCATCTTGTCATGGGCGCCTATCCTCCAAAGGTTCATTGCACTTCGTTTCACGCCATTCGGAGGTATTTTGGTGAAGTTATGAGCATTTAATTAATTCTTATAGTTGCTGGTTATTCATTTCCAGAATTGCAGATTTATATCAGACTTGTTTCAGTTTGAATTTCCAGTCCTTTCTTCATCAATAATTGCTACTATTAATCATGGAATCATTCAGTATCTTAGTGCTTTGAAAACATTGTAATATTGATGTAATTTGCAGCTCTCTTTCTATATTGTAAGACTGTAAACAGTAGTACTGTTCCAGTCCTTTATTGCTGCAATTATTTTCTATTTCTCACACTAAGTACCCCTGGATGGTTTACCGCCAGTGTGGATAAAGAACATTCTAGAAGTTTATCTATTCTATTTGTAGCTGTTCTTATTCTTTGTAAAGCTAGTTAGTAGTACTAACAGCTCTTCCTTTACCTGCTGCAATTTATACTGGATTACACTCCCACAATTGAGTGGTTGAGTTTTAGAATAAACGTCTTTCTTGATTGTAAATTCCCCCCACAAAATAAGTGGTTGTGTGGACAGTATTCCCCCCACGTTAAGAAGTGGAAGAGTGGATTTAAAGGCTTTCTTGCCGCCTAATAATTGTTGTAAACTCACCCACTGAATAAGTGGAGTATTTCCACTGCTTGTGGATGCCTGCATCAGCAGATGAATTGTACTTTCAGCTCTGTTTATGCCTAACGATCCTCTGACCATATGCTATCACCTCGCCCACATTGGGATCTTGGTGAACATTCTTGGTTAGAGTTATCTTCTTTGCTGATTTGCATTTTTGGAGCTAACGCTAATCAGTGTTTGGTTGCTGATTTGAATGTTAATTTTGGGAAAAAAGTTAAGGGGAATATTTCAGGTAAAAATACCCGCGAAAATGAAAACTCATAGAAAAACCCGTCAGAAACGCGTTTGGGTTTTTGTGACGGTTATTCTGCGAGTAAACAATAGATTACACGGCGATTACTCGGGAAAAAACAGAAAAAAAAAATCGGCTAGGGTTTCCTGCGAGTAAAAGTGAAGATTACTCGCCCAGCCAAGAAAAAAACGATTACTCGTCTGCTCGGAGAGTAATCGTTGAGTATGTAATTAGAGATTCAAACTACCAACTAATTGCCTATACAAAGTAGGATCAACTGAAGGAGTTTCTATATCAGCCATTAATTCAGTTCCTAATTCACAAGGAGTAGAAACACACTTTGCATCATTCATTTAAATCTACTAAGAGATCTTGAGCATATTTATGTCGAGAAAGAAAAATACCTTTAGGTGTTTGCCAAATTTGCATACCCAAAAAATAATGTAATAGGCCCGAATCAGTCATTTGAAATTGTTGATTGAGTTGAGACTTAACATCACTAATCAAATTGTTAGAACTAGAAGTGATAATTAGATCATCAACATATAAAATAATAATCACAATATCATTTTCACTATGCTTAATATATAAATTTGGATAATTTTTACTTCTAATGAAACCTTGAGATAAAAAGAAAGCATTAATTTTTGAATACCATTCTCTAGGATATTGTTTTAAACCATAAATTGATTTCTTCAATTTGCAAACAAGATGTTCATTGCTTTCCTTAATGAAACCCAAAGGTTGAGACATATAAATTTTTTCATGTAAATCACCATTTAAAAATGCACTTTTAACATCCATTTGATGAATAGGCCAATGCATATGAGAAGCTAAAGCAACAACTAATTTAATAGTTGGCATCTTAGCTACTCGAACAAATGTTTCATTATAATCTAAACCTTCAACTTGAGAGAAGCCCCTAGCAACTAATCTAGCTTTAAACTTGCTAACTTCATTATTTGCATTAACCTTAGTTTTATACAATCATTTGCATGAAACAAGATTCTTAGCTTGAGGTAAGGGAACTAAATCCCAAGTTTTATTAGCAATTGAAGTATCATATTCTTCTTGCATAGCCTTTTGCCAATGAGGTTGATCTTTAGCTTGTTCATAAGTTTGAGGATCATTTGAATGCATAATGTGAGACATCAAAGTGTAATTACAATAATTTGCCTTTCTAGTTTTAGATTGATTCATCCTAGCTAAAATATCCTCACTTTCTTGCATCAATTTTTTAAACCATTCCTAGGCTTTCTTTTAGATGTAGGAGTATCATCACTAGAAGAAGAATCATGAGGAGAAATTTCAACATTTTCATCATCACTATCACTATGAGTAAGAGATGCATTAGGAGGGTTAAGATAAGATTCAACTTAGGATTATCCTCCACAACAATAACTTTATTTTGAGAAGATTCAATATCAGGCACTTTAGAACAATCAAGAACACCATTTTTAGCAATGCATATATCTCTAGCAACTTGAACTTTGTTAGTAAAAGGATTATAAGCTCTATAAGCTTTAGAATGTTCATCATAACCAACGAAAATATGATAAGAAGATTTAAGATCTAATTTTTGTCTCTTTTCTTTAGGTTTGTGAACATAAGCAATTGAACCAAAAATTCTTAAATGCTTAAGATTGGGCTTCCTACTAGACCAAGCTTCTTCAGGAGTTATATCCTTTAAAGCTTTAGTAGGAGTCCTATTAATAATGTAAGTAGCACAAAACATAGCTTCTGCCCAAAATTTATAAGACATATTTTTAGCATGTAACATACATCTAGCCATTTCAACAATAGTTCTATGCTTCCTTTTTGCTACACCATTTTGTTGAGGTGTATAGGGAATAGTTAGCTCATGCTTAATACCAAATGATTTCAAATAACTATTAAAAACATTGTTCACATATTCTTTACCATTATAAGTTCTAAGAATTTTAAGTTTTAAATCAGATCACTTTTCAACAAATTTATGAAATTCAGAAAAATATATCAAGAACTTGATCCTTACTATGAAGAAAATAGATCATAGTTATTCCAGAATAATCATCAACAAAAGTAAGTGCATACCTTGATCCTTGGATGGAGTTATTCTCCATGGGTCCCAAAAGGTCACTATGAACTAGGTGCAACTTATGAGTTGCCCTCCATGATTGACCTTGTGGAAAGGACCCCCATGCATCTTACCACTCATGCATCCTGTGCATACAATTTTAGATGGAACAATACTAGGCAATCCATCTACCATATTAAGTTTTTGCATCAAGGAAATATTGTTAGTATTAATATGACCAAGTCTTTCATGCCAAACATTAAAATCAATGGTAGATATTAAAAAGCATCTAGATCGAGAAAACTCATAAAATTTGAACAAATTATCATTGTCTAATTCAGCATTAGCAATGACCTTGGATCAATAACATAGCACATATCTTTGTAAAATTCTATTTTATAATCTTGACAAAGCTTAGCAACTGAAAGCAAACTTGTCTTTCATTCAGGAACATTTAAAACATCACACAATTTACCATTAGGAACATTCACATCTCCAATTGCTTCGATTTTACAAGTATGATTATTAGCAAGTTGAAGAGGAACATTAGACATATCATGTTGCATAGACTCAAAAACTTCTTTATGTGAAGTAACATGTTGAGATGCACCTGAATCAATAACCCATTCAAGAGGTTGTGAAGAATTCAAAGTACAAGTAAAAGCATGTCTAGATTGATTTGCATTGTTATGAAACTTATGATTATTAGGTTTATTTTGTTGTTGATGATTTTGCTTCATAGGGTTTTTCTCATTTTGCTTCTTTAAACAAGTATTTTGCCAATGATCGCCCTTATTACAATAAATGCAATGAGGCCTTTTTGAAGAAGTTTCTTCCTAAGATCATTGCCATTATTATAATGAGGTTTATTATTATAATATTGTTTAGAATGAGGCTTAAAGTTTTTCATATGATTAGACAAAAGGGCATGTTCATTAGATTTAAGATTACCAAATTGAATTAACTTAGCTTCTTCTTGTCTTAATAAATTGCGAAAAGTATCATAAGTTAATTGAGTAGCTAAAGAAAGAATAGCTAATTGAGCATGAATATTAGTAATAAATCGCTGAAATTGCCTAGAATAAGATAAATTAATCTAAGATCTTCTAATTTTACTCCTAAACCTTGCAATTGACTATTCAAAGCATCAAATTTCAATAAAAAATCATCCATAGATTTAAAATCAGAATACCTGAGATCTTCAAGTTGATCTTGCAGTTGAATTTTTCTAGATTCATTTGAACTATCATAAATAACTTTCCCATGCTTCATAGGCTTTTGTACATGTCCCAATGTGAACATATAGTTCAGGTGACATGGAAATACCTATGAGGCCAAGAGCTTCCATTTTTTTGATCATCTTTGGATGTAGACGGATTAGGTTTCGAGTTTGGAATCCTTAGTAGCATCCAAAAGATGTTTAAAACGAAAAATAAAAGAGATGAGTTTTTCAAGAGTGAGTAAAAAGAATTTAATTTCATTTTTGGAATTAAAGTTGACATTGTAAATAGATTTAAATGCACAAAACTTAGTACAAGAAATAATTTTACAACTTTATGAAGGAAATAATACTCTTGAAGGTAATTTTTTATAAAAAAACCCCTTTATTTAAATGATTAATTTAAATACAATATCAAATAAAAAACAATGATTTTTTTATAGATTTAACTAATATTGCAAGAAAAACTTAAAAAACTCTAGATAAAATATCTTGCACAAATGGTTAGGAAACTTTGAATTGAAAATTGGAAAACAAGATAAACCCTTAGGGTTTTCTAAAAAACTTACACTAAATGCAAACAAATTTAAGAACAATTTATTTGAAATAAGAAACAATTAGAAAACTGAAATTCCTGCACAATAAAACTAAGTTAGAAAAACAAATATCAAACAAAAAAACAAGTTAGACTTTGACTCTTCTCCTCCTCTCTTAGAGTGCCTCCAATGGTGTGCTTAAAAACTTGGTAAGCCTTCAACAATGTAGCTCACTAAAGATTAGTAATACCAAAGCTTTGATACCATGAAAGGAAAAATAAATGAGCAATGAAAAGTACTAACTAATGAGCATTGTTTGAAGGGAAGAGATTACCAAGAAATAGAGAAGCCAACCAAGCACCACCAAATGCAAAGGAGACACAAGAATTTGATAAGGGGAAAAAACAAGAAAAACCTCCAATATTATGAATGGAGGCAAAATGCCTAAGAACGATACAAAGAGAGAGAGAGAGCACTTAAGCCTTAAGCTTGCTTGCTTGAATGAAGAATGAGAGGAGAGGCACCTCAATATATAGAGGTGAGAAGAGGAGTTAGAATTAGAAAGTACTTCCAACTCAATGAATGCTACCATTCATCTATGTGTGTGCAATGTGTTAAGAACCTCTTAAGGTGGTGGATACAAATATTCCTTAATAAAGGAATTAAAAATAAAATGAGTCATCCTCACACGTGTAAGAAGACAAATTACAAGACTTGTAGGGATTCTTTTGGAATATTCCTACAAGTTAATAAATAATTACAATTAAAGAATAACCTTTACCAAGTAAAGATTAATCTTCTAACATCATTCACATAAGATCTAACAATTATGCAACACAAGAGCACATGATTTACGTGGACCCTTACGGGAGAAAACCATAGAAAAATATTGCTTTTATATAAATTTATTTTACAGTCTTTGTAGGCACCAACCTACAAGAGACACCAATCTCTTCTTATATGATTTGTAGGCACCAACCCACTAGACACACCAATCCCCACAACTGAGTACCAACCAGTGAACCCCGGGGACGCGTCCCCCCCCCCAGGCCCTAGCGTTTTCGGAACGGGGACGTCTTGGAGACGTGGGGACGGTGTTCCCATGTCTTCGGTGGCGCCACCTTTTTTTGCCTCGCCGCCGGAGATGTGGAAACGTCCCGGTGTCTCCGAGATGCCAAGGGAGACGCCTGGGCTTCCCTTGAGCGTCTCGGGGACACCCAAGCGTCTCCTGCAGCAGACAGGCAAAAAGGTCATTAAATTTTTTTTTTAAGACATTTTTTTTATATTTTATTGGTTCTATTCGAACCCTAAGGGCATGTGGGCCCCATCTACACTCTTACATGCCTTCAAAAGGCCCTCTAATCTTCATTTTTATTCACATTTGCATTTCTACTTGTTTGCTACAAGAAGAAGAAGAAGAGTGAAGGCTGAGGAAAGAGTGATTGGAGGAGTGAAAGGAGTGATTGCAAGTGAAAAAGGAGTGTCAAGGACCAAGAAGAAGAAGAGGAGGAAGATTCTTCACCTTGTTGAAGAGATTTTTCAAGCAAAAGGTAGGGTTTTTAACTGATTTTTTATTTTATTTTCTGATTTTCAATGTTTTTTCATTTCTTCTTGTTTCATTTTTTAATTTTTCTTATATCATTTCTTGTTGTTCCATTTTCTAAATTAATTTAGATTTTGTTTTGCAATTTAAAATTTGTTAAAATATTTAAAATATAGAGTTTTATTTTTTTAATTTTAAAGTAAGGCATAGACTGAAACTATGTGTTTATTGATTTTTTTTTTCATTTTGTGAAATACAGTTTCAAAATGAGCTCCCATAGTCATGAAATGAGTGATGATGAGATGGAAACTCATTCTCATAGTGCAAGCCAATCAGAATATAAACCTGAGCATGAGGATGAGCCCAATGAGGGGGGTGAGCATGGGTCAAATCCAAAAGGGAAAACTAGTTCCATAGCTAGTGCACCAATTTCTACTGTTTGCCCCTCCCAGCTTTTGGCAAAGTGGGCTAGGGGTCCTTATGATCCCAAATCTCCTCTCAAACAGTTTGCAACAAGAATAACAGCCCCAACGTCATCAGCTGGTGGTACGAGGAAATGGAAATGCAACATTTGTGGTGATGATTGGTTTGGGAGCATCACCAAAGTTAATGCACACTTCCTCTTTTGGCCAGGAAAAGGTGTGGGAGCATGTGATTTTTTGAAGAAACCTAAAAATCTGAAATACAAAATTGAGTTCAACAAGCTTTGAGGTGTTCCAGATGATGTGGCAATTCCAATGCCTACTACCTTGTCTGGTAGGCAACATATTTAGAATATTCAGCAGATTTAGGAGCAACAAATGTAGAGGCAGCCACATATTTCTACTCCTACTTTGCATCAGAGAGTAGGAACATTGTCAGGGTCAGCCTCAGGACTGTCATCCACTTATAGCACTATGGCTGAATCACAACAGGGCAAGGGGAAACGCAAGATGCAAAGTCAGCCTAACCCCATAGCTGATTTATTTAATGTGCACCTGAGGGATCAAATAGATGATTCCATTGATAGGTTCTTTTTTGCCAATGGAATCCCATTCCATGTAGTTCGATCTCCTTATTATAAGGAGATGATTTCGATGGTGGCGAAGGGAGGACCATCATATGTACCACCAAGTGAGCACAAATTGAGGACCCCGATCTTTGATAACAACTATGCCAAGATCAATTCATTGATGGAGACGATGAGGGCATGTTGGGAGGAGTCTAGATATAGCATAGTTATGGATGAGTGGACGAACATTAGGCATCGTCCACTCATCAATGTCATAGTTACATGCTCAGAGGGCCCATTCTTTCTCAGGGCGGTTGATTGTTTAGGGCATCGAAAAGATGCTGATTTTCAGTTTGAGATCCTTCGGGCAGCTATTGAGGAGATTGAGCCACAAAATGTGGTCCAAGTAGTGACAGATGCAACACATGTGTGCAGAGCTGTAGGGAGGCTTATTGAGGCAGCATACAGACACATTTGGTGGACTCCATGTTGTGTGCATGCCATGAACAATGCACTCAAGGACACGGGGAAGATTGAGTGGATTAGAGGAGTGGTCAGCAATGCTAGAGATGTGCAGATGTATATCTGCAACCACCACACTTCACATGCCATCTTCAGGAGCTTCGCGAAGGAGTTCTTGAAACCAATTGAGACCAGATATGCATTCTACTTCATTCTTTTGGAGAGAATGCTTGAGTTGCAAGACCACTGCAACTCATGGTTATGACACAAGAATGGAATCGGTGGGATGGGGCTAGGACAGAGCAAGGGAAGAGGGTGAAGGAGATAGTGAAGAGTGATGCATTTTGGCATGATGCAAAATATATTGTCACCATCATTACACCAGTTGTACAGGTCATCAAATATGGGGATGGGGATGCACCTAACCTTGGAGAGGTGTATGAGTGCATTGATTCTATGCTTGGTCAGATGAGGGTAGTTGTGCGAGAGGACCCCACTTTAGCATTCTACAATGTTTACATTCAGCCTATTATTCAGCGCAGATGGGACAACCTAAACACTCCCTTGCACATGGCTGCTTATGCATTGAATCCGAAGTGGTACATGCCTAGGCTTGGTAGAGTTACACCGATTCAGGATGATGAGGTGAAGGAAGGATTCTTCAGGTGCATTGATAGGATGTATTATGTTGAAGATGCTAGCAACATTCGCACTGAGTGGACGAAATTTGCTACTCTTAGGGGTTATAAGGCTGCAACAAAGGCAAACATAAGAACTATGGCACAGGAGGATCCGATTTTGTGGTGGACTTGTCATGGACCAAAATCACTGACTACCACACTAGCCATTCGTTTGCTGTCCCAGGTTTCTAGTTCTTCAGCTTCTGAGAGGAACTGGTCTACTTATAGCTTCATCCACTCTCGTAAGAGGAATAGACTTACCTCTAGGAGAGCAGAGAAGCTAGTGGCTGTACATAGTGCCTTGCGTATCACTGACCGCAGGACAAGTGTGTACAAGGAGATCCCAGCAGCACGATGGGATGTAGAGCCAGAGGAGCCATCACAGATTGATGAGGATGAGGATGCTTTAGATATAGGGTTGGTTGGTGTTCCTTTGGCGGATCTTGACCTTGGGGAGTCTATTGGTTCCAGTGATGAGGAGTTTGCCGACCTCTCAAGGGATGATTAGAGGCCTCTGCCTCCTTCACTACATTTTGTCATTTTGACATTTTGATTTTGTACTTGTTTTGATATCATGCTACTCATTGTAATCATCTTTATGATCAAATATTTTTGATATCATATAATAGAAATCTTCCATTTGCCGATTCAACAATTGTTACATTGTAGTATTGAGTATTACTATTCTAATTTCTAATTAGTAATTCGATATTGAAAACTTCAATATTCAATGTTCAATGTTCAAGTATTTACTATTTACTAATTTAGTATTTCAATTTTTCTATTTTACTTCTTAATAGTCTTATACATCTTTTCATAACTAGCATTTTAAGTACCATACATATAGTATATAGTATATACAACCCCCCCCCTCCCACCCCCCTGCTGCCGTCCCCCCGCCGTCCCGAAATTGAGGCCCCTTTGTCCCCCCATCCCTGATGCCGGTGTAATACAGTCACCAACTCAACAAGAGACGCCAATCTCTTCTTTTGGGAAGCACCAACTTCCAAAACAAAGTATTCACCTTTAGGATGTTGCTTCTTCAATGAAGGTCAATTTGATATCCTTCATAAAAATCTTCTTCCTATTCACTATCACTCCATGATTGATATATCTTCGATTGATTTCTCGTCCTTAAATGATCTTCATATATATCTTATTCAAATCAATATATTCAATCTCCCTCTTCCTCCTTGAATGGTCTTCATATATATATTGTTTCTTCAATGGTCATAGCTCTTCAACATGTCTCTTGACTATTCTTAACCAAATCTTCAATTACTAATATTCATTCACTTCATTCTTCTATATTCCTCTTATTTACTTCATGCTACGTATTATAATTCCATACACTTCTTTGAATGATAAAAGCTTTTTTTTATTCCTCACTCTTGAATGATAAAACTTTCACTCACACTTCATCTCATGGAATGAATTCTCTTATATATCTTGTCTCATCATGAGATACAACCCTTCACCGTACCCTTATACTCTTGGTTAAAACTAATCTTTATTTATTTAATTAATTTCTTTATCATGTAAGAAGTGCTCCATAATATATCGCTTTGAAAGGATTGTAGCTGCAACCGGCGCACCATCAAAAATTCTAACTCCATGATGCAATTCATAACGCCAGTGTAATTCATGAAGAATAGATATAGTATCTTCAACTGATGGTCGGCCCACATATACTTGTTGAAACTTGCGCTCAAGTACAACATCCTTCTCAATATATTTGTGGTATTTGTTGAGGGTCATGGCTCCAATACAACATAGCTTTCCTCGTCCACGTGGTTGTAGCATGCGATGTATATAATCATACTCATCCGCATCAAATGTTTCATGGTCACGTCCACCATATCTTGCAACCCTCTCAAATCCATAGCTGCAAAAATTATCAAGATTGTGATAATTGTCAACTCCTTGAAACTTATTAGTCTCACAGAAATTGTCCACATAATGATACTTATCGACATCTCAATAGCTATCAATGTCACGAAAATTGTCAAGGTATGAGACCTCCTTATGCCTGCACACTTCTCTTATCAAGGCAATCTCATTTGAACTCTTCAACAAACTACATGAGCACTCCCAATTCCCATCCAATGTACAATGTCTTGAATATGATCAATATATTCTTGTTTCTCATGCTACATAGATTTGTATCGTCATATCTTAAATAGCAACACCCATTTCTTATTCCACCCATTAAATCATCATGGCATTAATTTCCCTTTGACATCAATGACAATATTTCCAACAATCTTGGACAACGAATTCTTTCTTGACATCAATGACATCATTTGCAACACACTACATGTCTATTGATTGTGGACAATCACTTAAGGGATAATTATATTATATTTGGATTTTGTGTTTTCAGATTAATACAAATGCTGGCTCTCTTTTTGGTGTTGGGTTTTTTCTCAAAAGGGTTTACTAGGTTAATCATTGTGTCTAATTTATTTTGTGGATGTTTGAATCTTTTTCTTCATTAGTTTAATTGCTAAGTGATTTGGTACAATAAAATTAATCTCTAAGTTGATCACATAATTTAAATTTTTGTTGCAATCATTGATTGGAATTTATTATGGTAGGAAGTGATATGTAGATGGTAGGGATTTAAAGAAGGTGGTTAGATTACATAGTGAAGGGGATCTGTGTCAAAGCAAGAAGTGAAGGAGTGAAGAGTGGAGAATGTCAGACATATTGATAAGTAGTGTTGAAAATGCAAATAATTTAATAGTTACTAATTGGGATTATTGTGAATGGCCATACAAGGCTAGGTCGACAATAGGAAGGAAAAGGGGATGTGGAATGGGGGTCATAGAGTGGGGAGAGAGGAGTTTGGATTAAGGGGTGTGTGGGGGTTAGCTTAGTAGGGAGTAGGGGAGATGAGGGTGCGAGTGTTTTATAAAATAAAGAGATTTCAATGTTAAACATTTTACTTTTAATTTAAAAAATCATTGATTTATTTTGAGTATGCATACTTGAATTGGTGGTGGGACCATATTGACACAATGCCATATTTGAATCTCAGCCTTGGGGGGTAGGTTGATGGCATGCTTGGCTATTGTATCAGTGACTTGGTTATAAATGATTGAGGCTAGATTTGAATGATTTTGAATCACTTTAGTCAAGCTATCAAGGTATTTATTAGGCTTAGAAGGGACCAACGAATTTTTGACTAAGAATGGGTTGTGTAAGGGATATCTTTTTGTATTAATTGGATGAACTGTGAATCTCCTTCTAGCAGTATATATAATTAAGCTAGTGGTGAAATGATAGTTGCTATCCTTGAAAATAGGCTAAGAGCTTGGCTATCTTGTTGGTTTGCATTCTAAGTTTCTTAGAGAAAGGGAACATCATTGAGACTGTGTGATCTCAAACTATTCCTCCAATGCTAGCCTAACCTATATGGTTTTGGGAAGCACCATTAAAGTTGATTTTGAATTGGTGTGGAAGTGGGTTTCATTTGCTATGAATTGTAAGCCGTACATTTTTAAAATGAAATGGGAGGATCCAAGTTTGGGCAACTCAAACATTTGCCATATTTGTTGAGGCTTTGAGATCCTATTTGGAGTTGAAAAGAGTTATTGCAGTCAAGCAGATATTTGTTTTAATAATGGTGACAATTTGTTAGAGAGTGTGTTGTTCATTATTGAAAAGATGATTATTCCTTTCTTTCCATATTTGCCACATGACAAAACCTAGAACCATGTCTATTATTTTGCATAAATTGGCATTTTTGCTTTGAATGGGTCCACTTCTTGTACGCTTGCCAAATATTGTTGTACAAAATAACCATGTCAACTTGTTCTAGGTTAACTGTGCCATAGAGCAATTGAGGAATAAAAAAGCTTGTGTTCCCTTGTTTTTGGACAATTTAGAGATCTTGAGGGCTTGTGGATCCCTCTTCTATTGAGGTTTTCCATTGTTAGTAATTTTTGGTGGAAGACAATCTAGAGGAACACATTGATTTTGGGCCAATAGGATGAAGACCATAGCTTATTCCATTTGCCAGTATGCTGATTTGGATCTTATAAGCCATTGTGCAATTACATGTGGATGTGTAAGACCAGGTCATTTCATTTTTGTTTATGGATAGTAGGAGACACAATTGTGTTAGAAAAATTGAGATCTTGGATATTAATTTGAGGGTTTGAGCAGCAATCATTTGCAACTGCGATTCCACCTTGGGTTTGGAAAATAATGTTGTAGATTTTTTTGTTGTTCCCAATTGAAGCAATGGTGATCTTTGTTGTACCCAAACCAAATTTTTTGTTTCATCAAGGCATTTTGCTTAAAATAGTCTAAATCTTGCTAAAATGATGTAAAATACAATTTTTGGGCAATATCAAGCATGGAGTTTTGTCAGTGTTTTGTCAATCAGAGGCAGTATCTATTGATTAGAACCTGAATCAGAGACTCAGAACGAGGCATTTCACAATGGAGGAGCATTTCACGACGACAATTATACTTTTTGATGGTCATTTCAATGATTAAGATGAAGTTTTCAGTGGTCAATTTTTGAAGATTTCTCAAAGAAAAGCAGAATTGTGCCCCTGTAGCCCAGGGGCGCCCTTCTTTTTGAAGGCCTAAATTTTGTGATAAATGCTCATGAATATAGTCAAACTCTTTAGAATTAGTCTGCTTGTCCGATGAGCTATCCGAGACTCGTAACTCCGACAACTGGCGACAGAAGTTGAAGATTCCAAAGTTCCAGATTACAGAAGCTTGTCCTTTTTCAGCTTTTGCACACTTGTAGCTTAAGGGCGCACCTCTTTAAGGGGGGTTAGATCTTGGTTTTCCTAATGGTTGATGCAGTCAATCTCTTCACGACTAGTCTGCCTGTCCGACGAGCTATCGAACACAGTCATCCGAGTCCCAGAGCTCCAGCAGTCGACGTCTGAAGATGAGCTTATAAAGAGACTTCACATCACAGAGCTTCTTCAAATGGTGTAATTGCGTTTCCAGTGCGCCTGTAGCTCAGTGGCGCCCTTTAAAATGACCCTTAAGATGGCAGAGTTTGCTGACGAGGTCTTCCTGACATCTTTGGTACTCTAGTCCAGCTTCACGATGCACCAAGTTGCCTGTTAATCCGACATTCTGAAAGATCGTGGCAAAGATTCTACCAGGCCCGTAATTTCACAGGCGGACTGGCATATAAATATTCATTGTATTTCTGTATGCCAAGGGTGCCTAGCCTTTCGGCCTATCAGATGAGGTTATTGACGTTCGAAGTCTTCACGAGACTTGAGCGTAATTACTTTAGCTATCTGTTGATGTGTTTTTCGTGACCGCACCAACGCAGAATAAAGTTGCCAATGGCTTCCCTATTCTCTCTTGATCAAAGTATTCCGCACGCTAAGATTACCAGAAAGTTCGTGCGTTCAACTCCAAGGTTCTTTCAGTGCGAATAGGCTCAGTTTGGCTCGATGTGATTTGCTGGTAATTCAAGGGGACTTACGGAACTGTTCGGCAGCGGAGAAAGGAATTCAAATGCTCGAAATATTTGTCTATGAAACGCGGGTTTCCTATTTTAACCGGAAAGTACTGAATTTAAATGGGGTTGCAGGGTTTAGAGATTCTAAATCTATTCTAAGTGTGGGATATGGAGCTCAGCTTCAGCAAACTTCAACCAAACTTCGCTTTGCCTCGCATTAGACAGCTTCCACGGAGTCAGTGCAATCTTCAAGGGAGATGACTAAAGATATTCAAACCACCACTTGACACGAAGATACCATCACAACGACGCATACCATCATTCAAACTGTGATTGAAGTTAAGTGCATGATATTCCAGTTGACCACACAAGGCGTATTCACCATCAGCAAATACACTAGTGGTATGGATAGACGAAGTTGCTTAAACCAAACACCACATTCCACAATTACTATCTTCTACTTGCATGAAATGAAACTTATTCTACTTTAAGTCACTACTTGAATCAGAAGGACGAAGAAACCTTGCTAGCTACTCACAACAAAGATGAAGTTCACCATCAATGAAAAACTCTTTTATTGAGAGAGTGTTCACAACAATTTCTTACAAAGTTTTCAAAGGGAAAACTTTCCCTCTT
This sequence comes from Sequoia sempervirens, assembly GCA_007258455.2. Taxonomy (NCBI): domain Eukaryota; kingdom Viridiplantae; phylum Streptophyta; class Pinopsida; order Cupressales; family Cupressaceae; genus Sequoia; species Sequoia sempervirens. Next base: position 75,251 of record VDFB02388805.1, on the reverse strand, counting down.
CTTCAAACTACACTACCAATCTATACTAAGTTACTCCTAAGCTATCACCTAGTTGTCTCTCTACTCCGACTTCTACTCTAATTCTACTATCTACTGAATTACAAATGAGGGGGACTCCCCCTTTATATAGCTTGCCAAGTCCCAAAAGACGGCTAGGGTTACAATCAATAGAGTGGCTAAAATCATGCCACCTCAGCCCTAAACAATATTTGCCCTAAAAACCGCCACAAAGGAGAGTGGGGTAATAAATGCGCCATAATGTCCACCATCATCCTTCTAGAAGATTCCGCTTGTAGACGCGTTCACACTGTTCCTCATCTTCTTTCTTGGCGTTGTTCTTTGACTTCTTCCACTTGAAGGTCTTCATCTTTGTCACTTGAGTTCCAACACTTAGCCAATTTCTTGCAACTTTCTCCCTTCGAGATGGAAACTCATAACTTTATCTTCTTCTGAAGGTTGTAATATCATCGTGCTTCACCACTTCAAGTTATTGTGCTTTGGCCTCGACATTCCTCCTGCAAAACAAGTGAGGAGAAAAGCATTAGAACACTTCATAATGTAAACTTAACTCACTTACCAGGATTTTCATGCGTTCATCGCCTTCACGTTCAAATTCTTCATGCCTTAGCCAAATTTTAAATCCATCCTCTTCAAGGGCGTATCATCTTTGAGAGATTCATTTCACCTGCTGGAGCTCTGACAACATTGATTTTATCCATCTCTGGCTCAAGAAGATTATCATCACGAAGAATTCGAGCAAATTCACCTAGGTAGTTTCTTTCAAATTCATCGTCTGGAGAATTTCACCTTGAAGACACATTTTCTTCATTTTTGCCTTAGAAAATTTTCAAATTTCCCTTAAGAAATTCATCAACCTGGTGCCCATTTGAAATCTTTATCCTGAAAGCCCCGACAAGCTGTGGAAGACCTTAAAATCAACTCCTCATCGGCAATCTTCAATACCCAGAAGAAAATTTCCTCCAGAACGCGTCGAATTCATGGGTGCCCAACGAACGGGTTCATTTAATTTTCTTGAATTTTGAACCTTAGAAAATATTCCTTCATCAAATTTATTCTCATTCTTCGATCCCCTCTGAGAATTTTGCTTTGACTTGAAATTTTTTTATCGATCCTATGCAGCTGACATTCACTAACTTCACCTCTGGCAACTCTGCTCATGCTTCAAGAAAATTCCATCACCTCTCCAGACTCAAGCATTTTTCTAAGGGAGAAAATATTTTGTGCCTTAGAAATTTTTGAATCACTTCGAAAATTTTGCCTTAGAAAATTTTATATCCAACTCGATCAATTTTGCCTGTGAAAATATCAACTTCACTTAGAAATTTTTTCATAGAGGTGCCTGGCACATTTTATTTTTCTAGCCACCACTTTGCATTTTACTCGACACTGGAAAACATTTATTTGAAGCTTAAACGCCTTAGCAATATTTTATTTTTCTTCACTTAACATCTTAGGCGCATTTTATATCTTAAGGAGAATATTCATCTGGTGCCTAGAGATTTTCACTTCCAACACCTAGACAACACATCCCACACCTTGCAATATTTTCTCACACATATCACTTGGGCGCTTATCACTTAGAAGACATTTTGAAACCACGCCTTAGCATTTATTCTCAGCATGCCTCACACGCCTTAAAAAAAAAAATCTGTAAGACTTGCCACCTTAGAAAATATTTTAACACCTTATAACTCCCTTCAACATAGGCGCATACTTATCATTTTACTTCCACCACTTTGAAATATTTCAACGCCTTATGACTCCCATCTCCCTAGGCGCATATAGCATTTGAAGAGGGATTTAAAATCACGCCACACACCTTGAAATAATTTTCTAACACACATAGGCTTAAGGCGCCCAACACACACGCCTAGCAATTCTCTCTAAGGCCCACCACCCTGGGCGCATTCTACACATGATGGAGGATAACGCCTAGTTTTCACCTTGAATTTACCACGCTTTGGCAAAACTTTCATCCCATTTACCACCTTTAATCACTTTTCACATCCAAACATGGGCGCATTTCTATGTAGGAGAAGGATGACCTTTCAACTTCCCGTTTTTGTCTTCATATGAGCTCACTTGGGCGCATTTTGCCTATGGAGGAGGACGAAAATGTTTGACTTTGTTGACTCTCCTTCACCTTGGGCGCATTTTGATGTGTCTAGTGGATGAAACTTAAGACAACGCCTTGGGTGACTCTTCACCTTCCATGTTTTGTCCTCACATGGCCTAGTTTGGGCGTATTTTGCCTAGGGGGAAGGATGAAAAGCTTTGACCTTGTTGACTTTTCTTGCTTTGGGCGCATTTTAATGCCTAAGAAGGATAAACTTCAAGTTGGGCGCATTTTGAGGGGTGAGGCGGATTTCTCATGCCTTAGAAACTTTTTTCAAAAATCAATCCTCAAGGTGGGCGCATTTCCTCATGCCTGCAGGACGAACAATGTTGACTTTCTTTGACCTTCCGGTGCCTTGGGCGCATTTGGACCCCTGAGCAGGATGAACACCATACTTAGAATTTTCTATGCCTCCAGCTGAGATGGGCGCATTTTGCCAGGCTTGCTGGACGGAACTCCAGACTTAGACAAATTTTCATCATCTTCGCCAGCTTACGTGCCCTGCTATTTATAGTAAGTTCTCTGAATTTGCGCCTCTGAAGCTCGGAATGGCCTGAAATTTTAAACATAGCTTCTTCATAATCCTATCAACCTGTCGGCACTGCCATTTTTATTCACCCTGCTATTTTTAGCCTGTTTCTGAAGGTGGCTTACTATAAATAGTAAGCTCATGTTTCTAATAGCTCCCATGCTCCGATCGAGTTGAAATTTGAATGAGGCGACCCTCACCACGTGACCTTACTGCTGACACTGACGCGTGCAACTGATTTACTATTTTTAGCATGTTTCCAATTTGACTTACTAGTAAGTGCTCCGGATTTGACTCCGAATTTCACCCGTGATAGCTGAAGGGTCGCGACGCAGCGGGTTTACAGGATTTGAAGATTTTGACTTTTGATGCCTATTTTTAGGCTCGAAGTTGGAAACCCTAATTTGCATTGCATCGCGTATCAAAAGATCTCATTTCCCTTCGTTTACGTGATCTTGCGATCCGTCGTGAATGGGAAGCGGGTGGTACAGGCGGGACACACACTAAAAATAACCAAGTTCCTTCTTGAGTGAGAATCCTCGTTTGCATGTCACACCATCGCTGAAGCTCTCGAAAACCCATCAGGAATCACCCGACATGCAAACCCTAAAATAGCCTCAGGTGAATCCAGTAGTCATTTCGACTTGCATGTTACATCATCTAAGGTCTTGAAAACCAAGGAATATCCGGACATGCAAAGAAAAACTCGCATCGGACCCGAAATTCGTCTGGAAGCCGAATCGCTAAAATAGTAAGTTGTCCGTTCGCTCAAATTTTGCACATGAGTAGTCGATATACTCTGAATGCCAGTGTGATGTCGGAATCTCAAAATAGCTGATAGATTGCCTGTAATTTCACACTTACTAAAAATAGTAAGTACCTCGAACCGATGAAAATTTGCTGAGAGGCGGCTGAAACATGTTGACGAATATGTTAGGCTCAGTTTTCAATTTATTCACTTCGTTCGACTACAAATTGGTTGGAAAGATGGAAACCCTAATTCTAGACTTGGCCAAACTCACGTTGAAACTCGAGAGGCGGAACGTCCCGGAAAGACATTTAACGAGAGAGAGACAACAACAAAAACAAACCAACACCAAACCAAAAGCAAAGCCAAAATTAGGGGGGGTCCCCATTTGCAATGGGGCGATGTGTGAAAAACGTCACAACACTATCCAACGAGCCCAGCTGTCAGCCTTCGGGATTTGGCAAACGCTCGTAGGTGCGAGGTCTTTGGTGAAATACTGAAAAACGAAGACAACTCAGAAAATGGCCAAGTCTGGTCGTTTATTCCATCTTGGGAAAGGCGCCTTTCTATTTGAGGTCTTAGAAGCAGTTTTCTTGCTTCGATGCCTCCAGAGATGTCTCTCGTAGGTCCTTCGGGCTACACGTCGAGACAGACGGTGCTTGAATCGGGTCATCCTAGCTCCAGATATCAGAGGTCAAAATGGGGCATTTGGTTGAGAGTTGTAATTTCGTCAAAATGGTGTTCGTGCCTTGTCAAGCCAAGCGCGCTTTTACTTTAGGGGTCCTTAATACACCTATCACATGCCTTGTATATATTCGTTGGATGCAGAATACTCCTAGGCATGCAGTGAGCTTGGTTGTTTGTCAACAGGGTTCACCGTTCGTCGTCGGCAGCTGTTTGAAGCGTCAGATGGCAGTTTGGAGAAATGGTTAAGTCTGGTACCTAAAAATCAATTTAATCAAGGGTGCCTAATTCTTTGAGGTGTTAAATGATGGATTTTACAGTTTTGACTCCCAGCAGATGTTTCTTCCTTGCTCTGCAAGCTTCGCGATGAATACACTTGTTCAGTCCCAGCGTCGCCTGGTCACCCATAAATCAATGTTGAAGATGGCCAGTTGTAACTTTGTAGTCAGCTACAAAGTAGGAAGTTAATAAAAAATGCAATATCTTGAGCAAATGGACGCTTATGAGGTCAAATGAAGACTTTTTGAAATCAGTGAAGTTCGTCAGTGAATCATAAAGCTTCACACGGTTTGTCCACTGATTTGAAATAATATTTAATATTTATTTTTGCATATTTAAGCATTAAATGGCGATTTTCTAAAGTTGGCGCCTTTGCAAATTGCATGATAAATATTTTATTATTATTTAAGTTTCAAACTTCAGGATAGTTTTAGTTCAAACTGGAGGGGGTCCAATCAGATAATTCTTTCGCAGTCAGGGTTTTTAAATCTTGCAGTCACCTTTGAGGTGTGAATTTATTCTATTAATTCAAGCATGGCCTCATATTTCATTCACACAGCTTGAGAAAATTTGGAATTCTTCAGAGTAAAGGTGAATTTCTTTCAGAGTTGAGCAAATTTCTCATCAGCAATCACTGGCGAAGACATCAAAACACTTTCTTTGCAGGTACAAGTCAGATTTATCAACAAATTTCAAGGCAGAGTGGCGATTTTGGCAGAAGATAACATCAAAAAACGTCTTTCTTCTCAAATTCTTCCATTTTATCATCTTAAATTCATTCGCATGTTTGAAGAATCGGCGAGTTTTGATAAAACAAATCATCTGGGTTGATTCAGAATAGCTTCCTCGAGAAAACCCATGTGCTAGAATTTTTCAGGAAAATTTACTCCAGAGCATCGGTTCTCGAAGCTCTAATTTTCTCAATTGAAAAATTCCTTGCATGGTCGAGTAGAAGTCAAATTTTTGCATTTCTGACGTTCTGGGTTGTCTTAGAATCTTTTTTTGGACAAAACCCATATCTCATAATTTTTCGTGAAAATTGCTCTCCGATAGGCTATTTTTAGCTTTGGCGGGTTATTTTTAGCTTTCCAGAAAAGTTGCCAGAATATAGCCGTGTTCACAGTCAACAGGCGAGTTTTTCAGAGTGCAGTTCACGCAAACTAAATTCAAGACCAAATCTGGCTTAATTCATGATTTCGTCAGAAAAGCTGAGACCGATTTGTATCAAGTGCTTTCAGAGGGTTGACAGGTGTAGTTACTCAAATCCATATGGTTGCATGCCTCGTATGGCCGATTGTCTTCCAAGGCCGGTTTAGAAGGTTGAAACTGTTGGAATTTTGCATGTGCAACAAGTTCGTTTGCATTTCTCACAACCAAAGGGTGCGCAGTCAAACTTCACAGTTTCGTCATGCAACACTCTTTCATTAAGGAGAAGCGTTAGAGACATCAAGCTGCAGAAGAGATAATGGCCATCACTTCAGTTACGGAGCCGCCAAAGTTACCAGTTAGTGAAATGCTAGTTTGAGTGTGTAAAGATTTTCAAGATTGCTCAAGTTGCTGATTAGCAAAATTGTCAGTTAAGGCATGTGATGACCTTCAGATGCTGATGCAGTTAACAATCTCGTTGAGGGATTGGTTGCTCGAGATCTCGGCTAGTAGACTTCAGTTCCCACCTCTCAGGATAGACATCATACACAGGAGTTAAACTTGGCATTGCTTTTTCAAGTTAACTCGCTGTCTCATCTCATGCATATCTATTCTGGGATTAGCTTTATTCACTTGGAGTTGTATTTAGGGTTTACGTTAACTGATGGTAGTGTTCCAGTTAACTTGCTTTCAATAAGGACGTGCATGCTTGCACAATTGTCCATTTTTAGATTAGATGTTTTGGTTAACTGATGGTAGTTTTCCAGTTAACTGTATAGTTTACTTCATTAGGGCTTAGCAATAAATCTTGCATGCATTGCAAGACTGTAGTTGACTCAAGGTGATTTTAGGGTTCCCGACACCTTTTGATGTCTATAAATAATAGCTTTTGCTCATTTGTACATAACTTTTGCACGAGAGAGAAATATATGCTGTGCCTACCTTGCCTGTAATATTGCTCGTTCTGTATCTGTTCATGAGTATTTACTATTGTGATGAATTGTTATGCCACTTGGGTTTCATGCAATTATGATGGTGAATTCTTGCTTTAGTTAGATATAGTGGCTAGTTGATCGTAGATTGTATGCGTGTCGCCTATGCAATTTATTATCCTAGTTGGCTATCCTTTATGTTATGTGTTCAATAAACTCGTTCAGATTGAGCTGATAGATGTGCCACCTTGCCTTCAAGTTGAGAATCTGTTCTTGGTTATTGTGATGTGTGTGAATAATAAACTTATTCAGATTGAGCTGATAGTTGTGCCACCTTGCCTTCACATTGTGAGTCTGTACCCGGCTTATCGTCGATAATCATTCTGCTCCATTTCCTCATGCTCTGTTTTCTTGAGGAAACTGGATAGATTTAAAGTAGTTAGTTTAGTTGTAGTTAATGATCTGCGAAACCAGAAAATCCTTAGCTGCAACATTCTTGGTTTTCTTAACCTTGTGCCTCTTCCAGCTGAGAACAAAAAGATAGGACTTAGATTACTTTTCTTTTCCACGCATTCCAGCACTACGAGGGAGCTTCCCCTCCTAATTTGAAGAGCACTCATTACGCAGTGTGCATAGCTGTCCGTACAAACCTGCACTCCAGAGGTGTTAGTTTTTACACCAACAATCTTTAAGCGTACAAAGTTTGAAGTTTCCTAATGGCTGGTGTGTGTTGATTGGAAAACTGGACAGTAATGGTTTTCACAAATAATAAGTGTTACAAACTATCATGAAGTGCTTTGATACAATGTTGATAACAAATGTTGTCACAAGTAATTTCAGCATAATGTAGGCATGTGAATTACCATTGATCTCAAATATTTTTGATTGTTAATCCAAAGTTTAATGTTTATTCTCCCAATAGTATTTATTACACCTATCTTGCTTGTAAGTGTCTATTGAGATGTTTTGTTGTGTGCTGGGTTCTTTAACTAAATTCTACCAAATTTATAAGCTTTGAATTATAGGTCTTTCTGAAGTTGGATATTTTGGTTTTGTATTGAGTTCATTTATTTTACAAAGTCATTCTGTTTTTATGTATTAGCCTATTCAATCGTAATGTGTATTTGTATTGTTTAGTCTTTGCAATTAGCTAAACAATGCAAGTGTCTACCCTTAGGATTTTATTTTAGTCAAAAAACATAAAATTCTTTCCCTAGTGTTTAAAGAGTATTTTACCCTTTTACTCTTGGCAAAACCAAAAGATATGCATTTATGTTTTATTCAACGTTGACATGAACCACCCCAAAAATCATTGTAAAGATTGTAAATTACAAGTACATATTGTTCACTTTTATGTTAGTTTTTAATTTATAGGGAGCTTTCCCTTTTAATTTGAAGAGTGTACCACACATTTGTTCTGTTTTATGTCGCACTAAAAGGTGTGAATTGAAACACTAACAATTTCTGGTGCCTCTATTGGGAAACAACACAAGACTACTATCTTATCCGTTGCAACATTCAAAGCTTGGCATAAAGGGTCTAGAGTTAACAAATATTTTTCAGCTTCAAAAGAAGAATTATTATACCCAATGGCTGATTAGGAGGGAAATCATATCAACAACAATTGTCCACTTCCATTATTTCCATGGGGAAATCAAATTGGTTCCTTGGTGATGATAGAAAATCATGATCTTCCTCAAGGATCAAGGAAGAATATTTGCAAGTTCTACGTTGACAACAATCAACATCTTAATGAGCATATTTTATCCTTCACCACCACGTGTGGAATTCTAAGTGTTGCATATTAAGATGTTGTAACTTGTTTGTTGTGGAAACCTTACAAGGTGCAATTTTGACTGGTTTCACCATCTCGCTATTGATTCAATTACAAGTTGGGAGTCAATGAGTAAAAAATTTCTTGCATGTTTCAAGTTGGCTGAAGACAATCATATCTTGTTTGCACAACTCTCAAATACGAAGAAAGACAAGAGTGAACCAATGAGAGTTTTTGCAAGATTCAATCACTTGATTACTAGAGTTATAGACACTCTAAATCCTTATTCTGAGATTCTTCTAAGCTGCTTCATCAATGCGCAATCTTTAGAAGTTGCTTTCTTTCTCAAGCAAGAAATTGTTATAGAATTGAGGGATGCTCGAGAATATGGCATTGAATTGGAGGATCATATGATCACTTTAGGAAAGATACAAAAAGATTCAATTAAGTCATTGTTTCCTTTGAACATTTCACAACTTCAGCAATATCCATATCCACCAAGTAGAAAGGATTATTTTATCAATTGTGCCAGTAATAGTTCTCATATGTCTCCTTCACCAACAAGGAAGGTAGCAGAAATCACTCTTCCAGCACACACATATTGCTTGTTACATGCGACAAGTGAACACAATGGAAAAAGACGTCCTGAGATGCACAAATTCACATAGATATTGATAGCTTCATGTGAAAGGAAAGAATTTTTGGGTGATCTTGAACGTTTTTTAGACAAATCCGATGGCTGCTTTGTTATGGGATATACCTGATGTGAACTTGATAAGGTAAGAAATGATTTTCAAAATCATTTGTGTCATACAACCATGAATTGCAGATGGAACAAGAGTATCCACTAGAATCAGAAACCCTGCTTACTTTGCTCAAATTCTTTGATTTTGAAGAAGGGTTGCTGATGGAAGAAGAATGTAATGTTACACAAGTATTTCAAAGCAAAAATTGGCAATTGGAGAATCTACCTTTTCTTGTGATTGCACATTCAACATCCTTGCAAGACTAGTAGCCCTTATTTTTCTTTTGGTAGAACCCTTCTCTGTTTGACTATCAGCTTCCATGATATGGGTGGCTATGGTAGAAAGTGTAGTATTCAATAAAGATGATTGTAAATCCCTTTGTAGCTGCCCTTGTAATCCTTGTTGCACAAGAGACATAAACAATGTCTACTTCCCTCATGAATTTTTTTCTTGACTTTGTTTATAGGAGTTGCTAATTGCAAAAGGGTATTTCTTTGGCATTGAATTTCCATTTTCCTAAGTTTCAAGGATAGAGGAATGACATTCAAATGGGTTACTTCCCATTTCACCTACAACACTCCCACACTTAGAAGAAGCCTTGATACCTCTATGACTTGTGTGTTGAATCTCAACCTCATCACTACTGTAACCTTCACAATTGCTCATATTGCTCTTTTCCTTTTTGGAAAAAATAGCTGCAAACATTTATTTAAAAAAAAAGCTGCTTAGGTGTTTGAACTTTGAAGGAAAAAAAAAATTGAAAAGGATTTGTGAAAATTTATAATGGATGCTCAATTTACCTCAAATGATGTAGTTTTGATGCTCTCTTGCCTTCTTCTCAGCTGTTCTATTTCTTTGTCATCTTCTCACAAAATACAAAATGGCAAAATGAGGGAATTTTATATTGTAGGATTAAGTTTCTTTGTTTTAGGTTTAGGGTTGTGTAAATGGTTGCGGGAGGTGGGGGCGGATGGTCCCCTCACCACCCCTTTTTTCTTTCTTCTGTTTTTTATTTGAATTTCTGTATATATATTTTTATTCTGGACCATTTGGGACAGCTAGCTGTCCTTGGGATGGCTGGGGGATGTCCAAACATTCTCTAGCTGTCTAGGAGATGTCTTGTACCAATTATCCCACATTTCTAGAATGTCCCCTATAACTTTTCAGATTGGGGATAGCTCTTGGGATGTTTTCTAGCTGCTAGTACATCCCTAAAACATTCTAGGGACAAGAATGACTAGAAATCCCTAGGGGATGTGTCCATGTAATGTTCTATATAGATGTGGTATCTAGTATTAACCATATTCTTTGATCTTGTTGTGAATGAATCAACCATGTTTTACTCCCACCTCTTTTTTAAAATTTTTTTGTACTACCCCTAGCATTTTTTGGCACTTTAGGGAGATTACAATTTTGCTATCTTTTGCTCTCTTCTTGATAATGGAACATGAAGTTTGTTTTGAAACGTTGATGTAAACAAAATTTACATAGTTTTTCCAAAAGCTTCTCTTCAATATAATGGACTTTGAAAACCTCATGTACATCAAGAATAAAATTGCCTTTAATAATAACCCGGTTTATTCCTCTATTGATTTGTGATTCTAACTCATTTTTTGACCTCTAATTCAATTCATTGAAATGATCCATTTTTGGAATTGGTCTAGACTGCCAAAACTCAGATCAAATTTGATGTTCTTTATATAAGCACACTTTAACAATCATTCTATCCCATCATCAAAGAACCTTTATTGTGCTCCGTATGCTTGCTTCCAACCAAATGGTTCCATCTCCCTTTTTGGAGTTGGCACAAAATGACAAATTATTGCAACAACAATTACACATTCGTTTGTCAAGAGAATCATTTGATTTGAAAGTTAATTTGTATCATATGGAATATCAGATGCAATAGTAATATGGGTGGAAATAGGACAATGGTTTGATATGACCGTGGCATTGTCCACATCCATCTGTTACGATTGTAGGGTATCCTATCAAGCCTAATTATCTCTTGGATTCATGTGTGTGTATAATATATGTATGTGTGCGTGTATGCCTTGTTAAAGGGATAATTGATTAAAAAATAGTTTGAGAGAAAGCTCAATGGTGTAAGCTCCCTTTTGGATTCTATAAATTAAACTTTGATGGTGCTTCAAAGTACAATCTTGACATTGCAAGTGCTAGAGTTGTTTTGAGGAATGAAAAAGGGTGTTTTGAGAAAGGAGGTTCTTTCTTCTTGGCTGTTCACACCAATAATGAAGCCAAATGGATGACAATCATTGAAGGACTATTTTGCTAAGGAAGTGGGATATAAGAAATTAATTTTGGAAGATCATTCTGTTGCAGTCATTCAAGGGTTGATTAAAGTGGATTTTCCCAAATTCGAAGCTGAAATATTTTTTGGATGAGGTGCTTGGTGTCTATGAAATTTTTGATTTGGTCCTTTTTAGTCATTACTATCATGAGTGCAATAAGGTCGTTGATTTGCTTGCCAATGTTGGTGTGGACTTAAGTCCTTCGACTTGTCTTGTGGCCAAGTGTGTGGATTAGTGGAATGGCCTTCCTACTATTTTAGAAATTGATTTGCTTGCATGAAATGTTAAGAGTAAGGGCCCCTATGGTTTTGTGTTTGATATTGTTCCTCGATTGAATTTCTCTCTTGCTTCTCCTAAATGTAATGATTATGTGGCTTTAAGTGTAGTGAAGTGTGATGATGCTTGATTGATTTGGGAGTTGGTGATGAGATGGCAAAGGCATGTTGGCATGTGTGTTGCTTGATTTAATTGGCTCATCTCATTCCTAGCCTTGTGGCCTTGCCTTATCTTGTTTTTTCTTTCTGAGTTTGTTGAGTCTTTGTTGCATCTTTTGTGGCTTTTGGTGGGCTTAGTGGTTCTCCATGCTGGTCTTTTTTGGGTTCCATTCTCCATAGCTTGATGCAAGAAAAGGTCAAAGTTCGAGGACCCTCTCCTTTGTGGGACTATGTCGAACAATGCCTTAAAGAAAATTTTAATTGTTTACCTCCAAGCTCTCTTTGGTGAAGTGCAATCTTGGGTAGGAAGGCTTGGGTGACTCAAGATGACTAGACTCAAGCTTCCATTTGGGGGGGTTTCGTATGGGGTTTAAAAGTTAAAAGTTTGGATGGAGAAGTGCATGGCTAGGTGAGGAATTTCCTTCTCCTAGAGGAGTCTTTCTTGGCTCTAGTTGTAAAGCCCTCAATCTCGACTCATTTTGCTTTAGATTTATTTGTATTGTATAGAGATTTTGCATGCTCAACAAGGAGTTGTTAGCTGTCCTTTGTCACCTTTGTGATCTCCATGCTTTTTATTTGGACTTGCGACAGGTGGTGAAAACTCTTCTTGTAGTGCACTCTCAAGGGATGTTGGAGGTTGTGAGCTTGTTGACCCTTTAAGTGTTGGTGTCATGTCCCCAATTTTGGAGTAAGTTTAATTTAATTAAATTAATTAATTAAGTTGTCCAAATTAATGATTTTTTATAAGGACGATTAATTGATTATTTTAATTAAATTATGTGGGTTATTAAATTAGTTATTTATAAGGTTATTAAACAATTAAATAATAAAAGGTGACCTTATATTTAATTAATTTAATAAAAGTGACTAAAATAAAATATTATATCATAAAGTCACTAAAAATAAAATATATCTTTTATCCCACATTGACAAGAAAGGTGTGTGAGCTACCCCAAGAAAAGTATAAAAAGGAGCTTGGGCTAAGCATTATGGTATGGTTGAGTTGACTACTTCATTTTCTACATTTGGTGAGCTTAATGCTTGACAAACTTCGCTTGTGAAATATCAAGCCTAGCTGGTCCTAGTTTTGCTTGTGAAATATCAAGCCTAGCTAGTTTGGGAGGAGTTACTTCAGACTTCTCAAGTGGGCAAAATTAGTGGCCTTTGGCCAATTTTGGAAGGGATCATTTGGAGAATACAGTGAAGATCAACATTCAGATTTTATGGAAGAAAATTATCAGCATCTTTGAAGGAATCGATTGGAACTTGGATTAGCAAATATTGTGGAGTTTGATTGAAGTTGCAATTGAAGATCATAACGAGCTGGAACTTCATCGATTGTCCTTCCAAGGTCGACCCTGCATCATTACTTTCTGATATACATTTCCAGCAGCTAGAGAAAGACCACGTCTTTGCTCATTGTTGGTCTATTTGCCATCGATTTCATTGGAGGCTGGGTTCGCATCATTCTAGAGGATCTAGCAATGATTTTCAGAGCTTTTTATAGGAGGTGAGAAGCTGTTAATATTTTATTGTGAGCATTCCTTTCAGAAACAGGGGTGGCACCAAGGGAGAGCAGACCTCATGCGATTTTGGCCCAGAGAGCATCATAAATCGAAAAGAGTATTCTAGGAGAGGCATGAGACCTCAAGAAGAATAGGTGCAGCAATTGGGAGATTAAAATCAACACTTTCAGGAAGAATTGAAGTTCTCTATGCTTGCTGCTGTGTGTAATCAGGTTCCTCTATCTCAGTTTGCTGCATATAGAATATATTAATCATTGTAATCCAGCATTTGAGCATTGTATTGCAGACGTTCTATGTAAAAGGGAATCATATTGTAATGTTGTTACACTTAGTCAGATTACATTTCATTTTCAGGCATAAAGATTAGTTGGATACATTCTTGATTGCACTCTATGATCATCTTGTAAACTTTTCATGATTATTGAAATTGTATGTTGGAGAAATAAGGCTGCTTAGCAATTGTTTGTTTTATGTCAACTATCATGGATTTCCTAACAGACTTTGGCATACATGATAACTGTTTGTAATAATGTCAAGGAGCATTCTGCATACTATTTCAGTCACTTGCACTCATTAAAAAGGCTGCATATAGCTTAGCTTAGCATTCTTCTCCATTTCAATCAATTAGATTAGCTCTTTCTTATCTATCTTCAAGCACATTTGCATTATACCAAGCAATCAAACAAACTGAAATCTCATATCAGCAAGATCAGACTTTACATGACAACTGTTTGACGAAATTCCTAAGGCAGAAATTGAAGGGTTTTGAGTCTAAATCAGCAAGGCTCATTACAGTTGGTGGATTGGGTTCTTCTTTGCTCGAAGAAAAGGCTAGAGGCTATCCTTGGTGTTAGTTTTCCCTAGATTGGTGATTCAAAGGGAAAGCAATCTATTGTAGTTCTAGTCTTGCTTGTTGGCTCCTCTTTAAGTTGTTGTAAAGGTGTTGGGAGCTAGGGTGTTTCATCTCTTTCTTGATTTCCTATTTCTTTATTTTTGGGTTGGGTGGCTTGTGTTGCTTTTTGGCACTTTTGCATTTTTTTCTTTTGCTTGTTTTTTGGTTAGGAGCCTTGATTCAAGCTTCTGTTTTTTTGGTGGGCTTTTAGCCTTGTTTGCTAGTCTTAGTAATTTTTTGTTTGAGTTTCAACAGGTGAGGGCCCTATACAATCCCGTTTTAAATTATGAAATCTCTCTCTCACTCACTCACACTCTCTCTATATGGATAGAATATATAGACATGTATATGTGTACAGTGATATATATATATCCTCTATGTTTTTTCTTGTGCTACTTTTTGGGTGGGAGCCTTGATTCAAGCTTTTGTTTTTTTGGTGAGCTTTTAGCCCCTACTTAGTAGTCTTTTCTGATTTTTTGTTTGAATTTCAACAAGTGAGGGCCCTCATAAAATCCCATTTTAAAATTTAATTTTATTTTCTCTATAGACATGTAACATGTATATGTGTACATGTGATACATATCTATATATATGTGTGTATGTGTGTGTGTGTGTATACATATATATGTATATATACACACACACACATATATATATATATATATATATATATATATGTATGTATATTAATACATATACATACACACACACATACATGTATACCTCAAAGAGATATTAGTTACCCTCTGGGAATTGTTGGATTTTGCAATAAACAATAAATCAATCAAAGCCTACTACCATCGGGATAGCTACAACACTGTTTAAGACGAGAAAGATAGTCAAAATGCCATTCCCATTAATTAGAGAGAAAACGGCCCAAATAAGATACAAAGCAAACTATATACCTAGATCACTACATGCAAGAAAATATGAGAATGAGAGTAAGAAAAACAAAGCTAGGTGAGTGCATTTATAAGAAATGCAAAGGAGAGAGTTGGAATATGAAAAGTCACCACTCACTCCACTCACCATTATTAAGCCTAAATGAGCCTAGCTAAGCAAGCTAAACTAGGTGTAGGAAAATACCTAATAAGTTAAAGAAAAAGAATAAAAATCTACATCAACACACCCCCTTATGTGTAGCTTAGTTCGGTGAAAAAGATAGGTTTTGAGTCTTTTGACAATGTTCAACTATCCCCCACAAAGAACCCCCCAAGAAAAGAGATAGAGAAGCTCCCCTAAAGATAGGAGAGGATAGAGAGGAGGAATGTGTAGCCCCCATTCTCACCCCCCAAATGTGCAGCCTCCCACCTGTTGAAGAAGACAAACTATTGTCTAACAATGTTTCTTCCCTCAGGAAGAAATAAACTCAACAAACTATGTAGGAGATCTTCCCAATCTAGAAAGGAATAAGAGGGAAGAAAATGTAGATCTTTGGATGTTGCTCATATGTCATCATGTCGGTGCTAAAAGGGGGCACAATCAAATTAGGAGCCCTAGACCTAATTGAAGTAAGTGTCCTCGCAAAAGCATGTGGAAACAAATGAAGAATAGATACCAAAGATGAGGAGACAACAACTACAAAATCACTATTTTTAAAGAGGAAGACTAAGTCCTCAAAGGTGTTCTCAAGATTCGATAGGTGGGATTCCACAAATAGATGTGAAATATTTGGGAAGTAGACCTCCCAATGAGGTAGATCAAGAAGATTGATATGAATTTGTTACAAAGAATTGTTGGAAACCTTTAATAAAGAAATACTGAACTTTGATGGGGCAATAGGTGATGAGGATTTTCATGTCTTTATAACCTCATTTGATGAAAGGACATGAAGGTTAAGATGACCATATTGCTCATCCTGAAAACTGTCCATACGAGATACTTGAATATGAACATCATTTGAAAGATCATTAGGGGTGAAATTTCAGAAGGTATACAATCTAGAATGATCATCGATCTCCACAATTGTAATGATATCATTGCTCTGCAAATCTCAAATAACCACATATTTAAGTGTAAACTCCACACTCTTACCTGCCCCACTATACATAATCTGATAGATGAATAGGAGATTAGTTGACAAGGAAGGAACACAAAGGACATCATTGAATGATCCTTTGCCCATGTCAATAGACTCTCTCCTACATACACTCATAGAAGTGCCATTGCCCATTAGAATATGAAGCTTAAAACAAGTTTTGAATGAAGAAAGCATTGTTTGTGATGAAGCCATATGATGTGAAGCTCTAGTGTCAAGAAGCCATTTCCTTGAACAAGAACTTGCAATAGCAACAAGTGCCTTCCCCTTATGACACTCTAACTTTTAGAAGAAGATGAATATAATGATGAACCCTATGAGATAGGTGAAGGAAATTTGATATAATTCTTCTATAGAAGATGCTTCAGCTCGTCAATCTATTTTTGAATAACACTGATGTTCAGCATGCCCAAGTTTCTTGCAATATACACATTTGGGCATCTCATTTCTAGATGAATTCACTTCCAAGGGAGAGGATTTAGAATTTGATTGTGATCTTTTTCTTTTTGTTCTTTTTTCTTCTTCTTTTGTTTCTTTTCAAGATTCCTTTATTCTTTTTGCCCCTTAGGCTTAATTACCATTAATGCATGTTACTTAGAAGACTTGATGAGTTCCATTTGAATTAGCTCTACTTCTTGAATTAGAAGATTGAAAAATGCATCAAAGATGTTGAAGAGATCAACCCAAGATCTTCAATTTGCAACACCAAATAACCTCCACAAGAGATAGAGAGAAGCAACAATGGAAGATGCTATTCCACCAAAAAAGGATTGCAATATGATACAATATGATCTATGCAATACAATACAATCTAAAATATGCTAGAAATTCCTTGCTTATAAAGGCAAGGATGAGAGATAGGGCTAGACAAGATCATGACAAGTGTCTTAATCCTATCACATGAGACAACTAACTCATAACTACCTAGGAAAGTGTAAATTCTAGATAAAACAACTAATACTTATCTAGATAAGACAACTAATATTCTAAGTAAACTTAACATGTGAATTAAGTCCCCTAAGTCCCTAGTAAAGGAATTAACTAGGTACAAGACTTATTCACACCAACACCCCTTAAGTGCAACTTAGGGAGGAACAAACCAATGCAAACATGCAAAACATGGGTCTCGACAACAAGGCCTGATGAGGTACCCAAGTACAAAACAAAAAACTCTCATAAACAGAGAAAAGGAGAAAAACCCTATGGGAGAAAACTCCTCTCCAAAAGAGAGAAAAAGCTGAAAAAAAAAACTGAAAACTGAAGAAGGAAGGAGTACTCTTCAAGACCCCCCAAGGAGAACTTACTACACCCCAAGCATCGATCGCAACTGAAGATAACGAGGCGATGCCAAAGGTTTAGTGAAGATGTCTACAACTTGCTGATTTGTAGGCAAATACTCCAAGTTGAGAACACCATTCTGGATGAGCTGCTTGATGAAGTGCATGTGGATCTTAATATGCTTAGTACGCTGATGCTCCACTGGGTTGCGAGAGATATGAATGGCACTTTGATTGTCACACCAAAGAGTAGTGGGCTGAGTGGAAGGGAATCCAAACTTAGTCATCAACTGATGAAGCCGCAAAACCTCTTGACTAGCCAAAATTGCACCTCGATACTCAGCCTCTATTGATGATAATGCAATAGCAGTCTGCTTCTTGCATGACCATGCAATCGGACTAGAACCAAGGCAAAAGACAAAGCCAAAATTAGACTTCTGATCATTGACATCACCAACCCAATCTGAGTCAGTGAAGCCCACAATCTGAGATGCATAGCACTATCCCACTCTGGAATACCTGAAGCACTATCCCACTCTGGAATACCTGAAGCATTTGAAAATTTCTGAGGATCATTTGAAACAACATGACTCAAAAGACTAATTCTTGAAGTCTGAGAGCGAGTGTGGCGAGTGTCTGAGGGATCACCAACAAGAGGACCGGCCTCCTCAAGAGTAACTCGAGCCCATCGTGGCCTAGTGGCTGAATGAGGAGGAGGTGGATCAAGACCATCATCAAAATATTCCTCAAGTAGCAAAGCATCATCAACTGAAGAAGATTGAGTAGGTTGTGATGAAGAAGAAGTCGAAGGAAGATCTGTCTGTGTGAAGGACTCAACAAACTGAACATCACGTCGGAAATGAACCTCTCGTGTGTTAGGATCAAACAATCTGTATGCTTTCACATCCTCACAATAGCCAACAAAAATGTATTGCTGACTCTTCTTCTCCATTGATTTACGTCGACCATTCAGAATGAATTCCCAAGACTCACTACCAAATACTCTGAAGAAGAATACATTAGGCTTGCGATGAGACCAAGCCTCCTCAGGGTTCATATTCCGCATTGCCTTGTGGGGTATACAGTTCTAAATATAGTTGGCACAATTGACAGCTTCGGCCCAAAATGCTGGAGCCATGGACCTAGACTGAATCATACAATTGGCCATTTCCTTGAGAGTCCTATTCTTTCTCTCCGCCACACCATTCTGTTGAGGAGTGTAAGGAACTGTGTGCTGATGAAGAATACCATGCTCATTGCAAAAATCCTGAAATGCCTGATTGATATACTCCCCCCCATTATTTGTGCGTATCTGTCGAAGAGAAAAACCTAACTGCTTCAAACCTAACTGCTTCTCCACAAATATTTTGAAAAAGTCTTGAATTTGGTGAGAACTTCACTTTTGAGCTTCAGAAAATAGACCCATGTCTGTATGGTAAAATCATCAATGAATGTGAGCACATACTTAGCCCTTGAAAAAGGAGTTGGGAATGTCATGAGATCACTATGGACCAATTCAAGGGGTGTGGTTGCATGTGTAGTTTGACCCTTAGGAAAAGGATCTTGATGTTGCTTGCCAAGAACACAACCTTGACAAACACCATCCGTGCAAGAGGTCTTTGGAAGTCCAACCACTAAGTTATGCACTTGCATCTGCTGAAGATACCTATAGTTAAAGTGCCCAAATCTTTCATGCCAAAGCTTGCTCATTGAATCAACATGAGCAACAAAACATGAACCCGATGAAGACTCAAAGCCATCAAATTGACACAAATGGTTCTCATGATCAACTATCCCTGTAGCAACAACCTTCTCAGGATCCTGCAACTGTCTAATAGTCACATTCTGTGGAGTAAACTCAACTGACTTCCTATCTCCAGAATGACAAATCTGATATATGGAAAGTAGATTCGCTGAAATATTAGAAACAAGAAGAACATCCTCAATGCACCCATCTAGCATCTGAACGAAGCCTGTCCCCAAAGCTGGAATCTGTGAAGAGTTCCCAACTGCAATCTGAGAAGTAGAAGTATGAACAATGGAATCAAGAAGATCATGTGTATTGGTCATGTGATGTGAAGCACTTGAATGAACAATCCAATTGTTTGAAGATGAATGAATGCCCTGTGCTGAAAGAGCTTGACCTTTGCTTGTGGAAGAAGGCTTAGCCACTGAAATGTTGTGCTTCTTCATAGCTTCCTCCAAGGCTTCCAATCTCTTAAAAAAACGAGCTGGATCATGCCCAGTTTTGCCACAAAAAGAACAAGGATCTTTTTTTTTTCTTAGACTTGGAAGAAGAATCTCCAAAGGTAGAAGAAGAAGAAGATGGAGTGGACTTTTGATTGTTCTTTGGCTTCGGTTTTGAGGGAGTCTCACTACCTGAAGATGATTCTATCTTGGGCTTCTTATTCTTTCCTTTATCCTTGGATGATTGAGCCATTAGAGCATGATTCTTAGAATTGGGTAGGGCATCCAACTGAATCAACTTGGCCTCATCCCTAGTAAGACGCTCACAAAACAACTCAAATGAAGGCATTTTGTAATCTTTTCCCATTGCATCCATTGTAGAATAGAAAGTAGAAGAAAAAACTTGATAAAGGCCTCTCAACTTAGACAGAATCAAGAAGATACATTCATCACTAGATATATCATGCCCACAGCCTTTCAATTGTGACAAAATCAACTTGAATTATGCAAGGAAATCCTGAATTGAAGGAAATGCATTTGGAGAGAGTGATTGTAAATCTGCTTGAAGTTGCAACACTCTGAAGTGATTGGTTTTACCATACATTTCTTCAAGTTTATCCCAAACATTCTTAGGTGTTTTACACTTCGAAATATGAAACAAGTTATCAAATATATGTAAGCGAATGAGCCCTTTTGCTTCATCCATTTTACATCTATGGACAATTTTTTCATAATCCCTTGTGAATTCAGGTTGTACAACATCTAACATTGGCCATAGACCCTTAGATTGTAATAATTAAGTCATTTTTAGCTTCCATGTATGATAATTGTGTGGAGTGAGTGGTTCAATTTGCTTTAGATCCACCATGAACACCAAAAGAAAGAAGACAATGTGGCACTTATATTGTGCCTTTCACCCTCTCAAAATGTATTAAAACTCAATTTGCAACCCCCCCAACAAATTACAATGAAGAAATTTTGCAGTTTGTACAAGTGACAAGCTCAAATCAACTATTTATAACACGGTGATTTTTACAATTTTTCAAAAAAAAAGAGCTTGCCAAAACTGAAAAAGAAGGTTACAAACATATTCCTTGCGATTTTCTGAGCAATTTCAAACAAACGTTTGCCAAATTTTGATTTCGTATGCAAAAGTTATGCCATATTGAAAAAAAGGCCTAGAAAAGGCACTTTCAACACTAAACAGGAGCAAAAAGAGCACTAACCGGGCGCAAAAATTAAGGCCCCAATCGTTGGCACTTGGTCACCAATATGACCGCGGTGGTGGCAGTTGGAAAAATTTGGCGGTTTAATACTAACCGCTAGTGGTTAGTGGCTACTCCAATTACATGTGGCGGCTAGCGGTTAAAGCTTGCACAATGGTTTGATTGACCACTGACTGGCGGTATACCTTTTGATCGCCTACCGGTGGTTCCACTAGCTGTTGCAGCTAACTCCAAAGATGGCGGGTTGTGAGGAAGCTTGGCTTGTGGACGCCAGAAGGAAACTGCCGGTGGAGGAATTTACATGGCCGGTGGCAGCAAGACAATGCCGGCCGGTGTGGTGCCAAGTGGGGCCGACAAGGGTACTCCGTACCCTATCAATATCTCTGTGAAAAATCCATTGATAGTCCGCAAAAATTTGCAATGTCCCCCCAAAAAAAATAATATGCCCGAAATATAATAAAAACCGATACAATTTTGCAAAAAAGCCTGAAATATTAGGATAGAAAATTATTTTTAAATAATATTTTCTACAAATTGTACCTTCACTGGTTGGGGGGGTTGTATGACCCTTCAACTAAACAATTTTTGCCCCAAATTCAACTTTTGCTAAATATAGGCAAATTATATATCAAAATTCTCGCAAATATCCACCTAGACGCAATGGTAGGCTTATTTTTTGCCAAAAAAGCTCTTGTAAAACGCTGTTCACCAGATCTGAGCTCCAAACCCTTGTTTGCCAAAGTTGCAAATGGTGACCAAATTCAGTGAAACGAAAGCCAAATCTGACTTTCTCGAGCCTCCTGGATGCAATGGGACAGCCCAAAATACTGCCACTATAGCCAAAAGCGTTGCAATCACTAGATCTCACCAAAATGCATACATGCAATATAGGATTAAAAAAATCTTTGCAAACCCTTTCTGATTCTCAAGGTCGTATTGAAACGCAAGAGAAGATCATACGAGGAATTTACAAGATCATACAAGAAACCCAAATCACAATAGAAATTGATGGAAACTCTCTGATGAAAAAACGGAAGGGGCTTGCAAGATTCAAAACTCTGATACCATGTTGAAGTGATCAACCCAAGATCTTCAATCTACAACACCAAATAACCTCCACAAGAGATAGAGAGAAGCAACAATGGAAGATGCTATTCCACCAAACAAGGATTGCAATATGATACAATATGATCTATGCAATACAATACAATGCAAAATATGCTAGAGATGCCTTGCTTATAAAGGCAAGGATGGGAGATCATGACAAGTGTCTTAATCCTATCACATGAGACAACTAGCTCATAACTACCTAGGAAAGTGTAAATTCTAGATAAGACAACTAATACTTATCTAGACAACTAATACTTATCTAGATAACTAATACTTATCTAGATAAGACAACTAATATCCTTAGTAAACTTAACATGTGAATTAAGTACCCTAAGTCCCTAGTAAAGGAATTAACTAGGTACAAGACTTATTCAAACCAACAAAAGATAGGCACAACATATGCAACTCCTACATAAAGTTGATGGGTATGAGAGCCAGAAACCAAAACTTAATATTTAAGACCAATCTTAGATAGCACATTTAGAATCAACTGTAAGTCTTCTTTATCAATCTTACATACAATCATTTAACTATGTTCTTAGTTTTTTAACCTTGGAGATGTAATTTGGGATAAGTTAAAAGCTATCAGGATCAAGATTCGTCAAATCATTATCAATCTAATATCCTCTAATTTTGTCAATTTTACCATACAAATTTTCAGGTGTGTCCCATGCTTGCTTAGGTGTAGTACATGATTTGGGATGATGTTGCAAATCAAGAGACACAAATATGCAAATGTAACCAAGAGCTCTATCATAAATGTCTTCCAACTTCTATGCTTTAGCATCCACAGGTTTATTATTTGTTTCATCTACGTGCTTAATTCCATGGTGATGTTTTCCATTAAGGATAATTGTATGGAGTTAGGATTGGAACTTCCGGTTTATCCATTGCAAGAATGCACAACAAAAGGAACTGAAGGCAAACGCTACACGAGCACAACCCTCCCAAAATTACAATGTCTGGCACTTTATTTTAGTGTGGTTCACAATGCAAATTTTAGTTTTCTATGGCCAGAAATATGAGATCATTTTATTTGTTGTTTGTGAAGGGTAACTGTCATGTCCCCGTAATTGTAACATTAAAGATAAAAAAATATATTAAGAATGTTAAATTATAATTGTCAAAAACAATATTATAATTGACAAAGACCATATTATAATCATTATGTATTATAAATATTAAAATATAAACAGGTTAATATTATTAATATGGATATTGAAATATATAAAATTAATATAAAACTAAAACATACAATAATACTATAGTTATCAAATATAAAATTTTAAATATTATAGTCCAGCAACTCCCCTCTTTATTCCGGGCAAATAATATTTACCATCCACCGCTCAAGGCTAAGACATTCGAATATACGCAAAAAGTCATTGTTTCACACTATCGGGCTTGTGGAATAATATTGCTAACTGATTGTGTAAATCTCCTGTCTAAGCCTATATCGAACAACTCCCAAGTATTGTGACACTTAAGCTTTTGCATACAAGAACAGGAAGGCATCGAGCAAGGATTCACATGAGTAATAATTTCTTATCGGACATTGTCTAGATAGTCCGTTCAACCACTGATTATAGTGGCAACATTAAATATTAAATCAGAGATTAAGAAGTTAAAGCTACGGCGATAATGTTAAAGGGTGATTTATAAAAGGTGGCGATGGATGGAGAAGGGACGCCTTCCCTTGTGAAGCAATGGTGCGAAGCGATGTTTCTTAGAGACAAAGGATATAAATAAGGAGAGGAGTTGGGTATGAATCAAAAAAATGGAGGGGAATTAAGAGAATTTCACCAAATAATAACAGAATAAGTATGAATCAATTACCACTACCAAAGGCGGCAGTCTACTTAAATTAGGGCGACTTGTATATGGCTTGATTCATTATATTCTACTAACAACAGGCCGACTTACATTAAGAACCGATTTAATATTTCATAGAGAAATGACCCTCCTTAAGGGTGCGATCATTTGAAAAGGGAGGGACGTGTCACATGAGCCATTCAAGATATAAAGATTAGAAGTTGGAAGCAAGGAAGGAAAAAGGAAGAACTTATCCAAAGTGAAGAGAGTATAAAAGGCAAACATTTGTCGATCTTCATTTGCAAATATGAGAAGGAGATTGGGGTAAAGATATTTACGTGTGAGTTATCAATTAAAGGAAGGATATCTAAATATATTCTAAGAAGAGAAATAGTGAATCACTGATAGAAATGGTCTTTATGGCATATGCAGACTGAGGTATGTAATTTCATAATTATTGGATATATAATTACATAACTGGCTATTGACATTATTATTCTGTCATTCTTGTGATTTATATTTATTAGTTTCTATGGTAGGCTTATCACAACTATGGCCTGTAGTTTACATATACGTGTTCTTATAAACTATATATGTGTATACATATAGATACATCATAAATGATGAGCAATACAATATATACATATAACATATGTCATATACAATAATATAATATAGTATTTATGGTTATCCAATGATAATGCTTGCAGCAACTATTGATCCTTATAAGTAATAATGACTCTATTAGGATAAATGGTGTAGTGAGATATCATCTTTGGGATCTTGATAGACGTTTAATACCTATCTAATGAACTTTGAAATTATATAGAAGAATCATTCATAAAGAAGAAATGAGTAACCTTTTGACAAGAATGAAATGTTTATATCATCTTTGATCTTATTAGATATTATCACGGAAACTTATTGATCTTTAACGCTTCTAATGTCTCTTTGAGAAACCACTTTGAGTGCAAGATTCAGGTCGAAGTGCCTCCACTAGAAAAGGGGTCATTACAGTAACTATATATCAAAGAAATATGAGATCAGAAGGTTAATAGTTGTTCCCTAAGGACAACTAATATGAGGTATGAAATGGTTCACTTTTGGGCCTAATAGTGTGATTGTGATTTTCCTTATGAAGCCAATATGAAAGAAGAGATCTCGCCATTAAGTATAATACCATACGAGGAAGCTGCATAGTATGTGAGATAATCTATTTCTGTACTTTACTTTCTTTCTGAAATCCAATTTAATTGGTTAATTATATTATATAATTATACATCAATTACAGGTACTGACAAGATAAGGCTTGGTTAAGTACATTAGTAGTATGAAACATGTTGCAAAAAGTCAGACTAGACAATGTTTCTAGATGAGTGAGACTTTGACTTTATTAATTGCAGGTGGTCTAAGGTGAAACCTCTTCCTGGTGCTGTTCGGCTTATCAAGCATCTAAATAGTCATGGTGTAAATATGGCACTGGCTTCCAACTCACCAAGGGCGAATATTGAAGCAAAATTATCTTATCAGCATGGTTAACTCTATCTGCTTTTAGTCATTTACTTAATTTACTACATGATTGTTGCCTGTGATAGCCAATTTATGATGAAACTGGTTTCTTTGTATTCTTGACATCCCAGTTGTTAGCCATTGGCTTTTACTGTGTGGTAAAGTGAACACTTTAGCATGTATTTTTAGGTTGGAAGGAATCCTTTTCAGTGATTATTGGTGGAGATGAAGTGAAGGAGGGCAAGCCATCACCTGATATGTGAGTTTTGTTAGACCTTAAGGAGCATTGATGCTGAGTTGGCTTCAATGGTGTCTATGTGAATTTCACAAATTAATTGTTTGAAACTTCTACTAACATAATAAGCTCTTAATATTGTTTTTATTTGTGACTGCAGATTCCTTGAAGCAGCACAGAAACTACAAACCAAACCTCTAAGCTGTCTTGTCATTGAGGATTCACTGTAATTTATTCAAACTCTTTAGGAAACATAACAATATTTCTATAATTATTAATTTATAATAGTAAAGAGCAAACTTGTGTATGTTATGCTTTTGCTGAACTTTCAAGGCAGTTAAACAGTGAATCCTCATTGGCAATTTTTCAATACTCCAACTAGAACTTTTGTTACATTTTCTAATATGTCATACTTAGATTTTTTGTAGAACACATATATTATAAAGACGATACCATCCACTGCACATTTTGATATTTTTAATAAAGATTTCTGCACTTGACAATTTGTATGGTCCCTTGATAATAGGAACTTAGATTTTGGTATTTATCTGTTCAAGATGCTAATCTGTGTAGAATAAAAACCTTTTAGCTTCAACTTGGCATTTAAGAATTTCACGGTAAGTCTGCACTCAGTCCTGCTCCTATGGGCTCTGCATATACACTCTTATTTGTGACTAAGGGTACACAGATTTTAGTCCAAACATTATAAACAAAAATGACAAAAGAAATATAACAAAATTGGACACATACCCCCAATCATGCAGTCTAACAAAAACACAAATGTAATTGGAAGTTCTTATAATTAGGTACAACAACAGTGATGAGGCACTGGAGGACATCACCACCACCAATTTGCATTACTGATCTCCACTATCAAGTAGCAACTGACCTTAGGAGCAAGCCATGGATGTTTGTTATCCACTTGGCTTTCTACCAAACATCGAAATATAGATGGCACTTGAGATTTGCAGCAGTCTCTCTAGCTTGGGAACCTGACTGTTTAAAAAATATAAACAATGAAAAGTCCAAGCTGCTAAAGTAGACAGTCCCTCCTTAATACTAAATAAGTCGGCATCCTGGATAATGCATAGAGGGTGTTGAGTTTCACCTCCATCTGTTTTCCCACACCTGCATTATAGCTCTGTCAAACTATATGAGCATTTCAGTCTGCCCCTGTTGGTTGGTTGTGAGTGTTTTCAGGTACTTCATATCCTTAGAATGATTCTTAAATTTTTTTTGAGAAAAAGACATTAAATTGTGGTCCATCTTAAATTGGTTAAGGGCACACTGAGGGCTCTGAGAGGAGGTTGGTAGTCTTAAAGGACTCAATGTCACTAACTTTTGCTTCTCGTGATCTCTTTGCAAGCCTTCTTTCTCCATCTTCATAAATTCAATGCTATTGCAATCTAGCTGGAACACCTTGTAGTCTTCCATTTTCCAATGGAAAAGACTATCGAGGGAGTTTGTCTCATCTTCAAAGCACTATTTTGCACTTCAAGATCCTTTCATTCTTTGACTCTTTAGTACCCTGGTTTCCACCTTTGTAGTGCTTATATTCAGAGTTTGAGTTTGATGAGGCAAGTTTCTTGCTTACCACTTGATGCTTGAGATCTATCACATATTTTTGGCCTTTAGTTTCAATGGAAATTATATTTTTAATTTTTCTTCCAATTGTGATTGGCTTTGGCTGCTATCAACCAACTGAGACCTTTCAATTCATTGCAGACCTGCTTTTTCCTATGAGATGACAACAACAAAAAGGGTAAGTTTCAGATGAATACTTTTTTTGCCATCAGCATGCCCAACACTTTTGTGCAATAGTTGTCTTCTCCCACCTATTGAGGTCAGAGACCAAATAGTTGGCTTATTGTGACTTCTCCTCCAAGTATCCTTTGGAAGAACATTCACATTAAGACTGCCATTCACAATAGTGCTTGCGAAATTTCTCCCAAGCATCTCCATGTGCACCACTACAGATTTATGTGTAGATTCATAGTAAAGAGCATAGGGTTGGCTCCTGGTTGCCTAACAATGGAGCCTCAACTATAGGTTATATCTTTGACTCTTGTTTTCCCCATTGTTTTCCCTTCAATTTGTTGTCACCTACACCCATGTAGGGGCCATTGTTTGGACTTGGGTGCAGTAGTGGTCATAAAATTCATAGGTTCTGGAATGCTTTGCAATACATCTGATACTGTTACATGCATTGCAGTTGCAAGACTTTTCCTGCATTTTCCTTGTCCATCACAAGTTGATTGGTCCACATATTTGTCTTATCATGGAACTTTCTTTCATTCCTTGACCATAACCTTCTTAACTTCCACTCTTGCTTTGGGGAAAATTTCCTACTTCATTGTCTGATTGGGATATCAAGTTTTCTTTTCATGTGCTATAGTAATTACCATTGTTTTCTTTTCATCAGCAACACCAATTGTGTTGACATTCACTTTGGATGCTTGATTTAGATATTTGACATGATTACGATTCTTGGGCCCACATGATCTATAAAGTCTGGTATTGTTATCATTTATGGGACAATCTCTTGTGAAATGTCTCCACTCATTACAGATTCGGCATTTTACAATCAACCGACCTTGGGAGTTGTACTAATTATGACTATGATTTCTACCTTTGTTATTTTGATGCCTTTTTTAATTTTTGATTCAGCTTTTCAGCATAGTGGGTGGTGTCAATTGCTTCTTTTGTGTCAAGAGTACCTGCACACACATGTTCTTTAGGTTTGTATAGGGAGTTCTTGATGAAATGTCTTGTATTTCACGATCATTTTCTCTAGGTGTTTGGCTTTGGTGTGATGTGTGATCTTTTTCCTTGTGTTTAGTACACTACAGATCCTTGACTTCTTTGTGTTTTCCTTTAGCTTTCTAGCAAGACCTAAAAATAAGATCTATTTGTTTTTTTTTGGTAGAAATGATGAATATTATGAATTGCTCATATTAATGTTTACGAGAGAAACATAATTCAAAATACAAGCATAATATTAAATTAACTTCATTGTCAACTCTAATGTTTCCTTGAGTTTTTGGGATGGGGGGATGATTTTTGGTGAGGGTAAGGGATGGCAAGGGGATGACTAGATATATATCTATACCTATATATATTTCTAACATATATTTGTACAAATATGCTTTGAAAACATGCATAATAGTATATTATTGAATTTGGAGAACATGTTATTGAGTTCCTATATATATAGGATATGCTACACATAGTCTTGGAATGGGGGGACGGGTTTACGGATAGGGCGACCAAGGACCTTGATTTAGGAATGGAGACTTGAGCTTCTCCCTTGTGAGGGGCATACCATTGCATGCCATGTGTGCCTTTGCCTAGGGTTTTCAAACTTTGATTTGAACTTAAATTTTCTTTTGGTGAGGTGTACACTAATTAACAAGGTACACACCTAGAAATGTGGCCCATTGATTTAGATTCATATGCATTTTAAAACCTCTTTACAAAGCACACACCTCATAACCAAACATGCACTTGTATATGGACATTTACCCTTGCTCCATAGGGATGTGTCCTCCCCCAAAACTAGGAATTTCTAGTATGGGGATGTTTTGGAGACATTGGAATGTGGGGCAAACATTCCCTTATTGTTCCCACCATCACCACCATGTACCTAGGGACATTTTTGGGGTGTCTTCCTCAAAGAGGGCACATTTTTAGGACATGCCCTTGGTTTGGTGATATTCTTGAGACTTTGTGACATCTTGAGATGCTTAGGGGACTCCCAAGCATCCTTTGACCATACCCAAGACTCCTTGGCATCACTTTTGGAATATTAGTGAAAAAGTCAATTTAAAAAAAAAGTTTTTTGCATCGTTGTGCCACAAACCCTAACCCTAATGGTCTATGGGCACATTTTTGGGATGTCTTCCTTAAAGAGGGCACATTTTTAAGGACATCCCCTTGGTTTGGTGATGTTGTTGAGACTTTGTGACATCTTGAGATGCTTAGGGGACTCCCAATCATCTTTTGACCATACCCAAGACTCCTTGGCATCCCTTTTGGAATATTAGTGAAAAAGTCAATTTAAAAAAATGTTTTTTGGATAATTGTGCCACAAACCCTAACCCTAATGGTCTATGGGAACCACCCACACCCTAAGCAGCCACAAAAACTTATAAATAGGCATCTAAGCCTCATTTCAAATCACTCTCGAGTTTTAGAAGTAGTAAGGACTTGGTGTCATTGAAAACAAAGTGATAAAATAGTGAAAATGGTGTGTGCCATGAAGGTTTGTGTGGTATTGTGATAGGGAAGCACCAAAGACATTGCCCCTCGACCTTGCTACCATCCTTCCACTATGCCAAAATCTAGGCTTGTGCTCACCTCATCCTTGAGACTCGTCCCTCACGTTCCCACCTCTTGAGACTTTGTGGAACATTGACATTTACCTTTAAGTTGAAAATGATTTTTTCTTTTTGACCATTAGGTGTGCTACTATATTTGTCACACACTTGTGTATAGGTCTTGAATCTTTTAAACTTGAAATTAATTTCCTTTGATATCGTGTGTACCATTTCTCTAGGTGCATGCTTGTTCATTGACTTTCCTTTGAAACATGCACTTTACTATATTTGTGCTCGCCTTTTAACAAGCCTTGCGAATTTTGAATTGAATCTTTCTTTGATGAGGTGTGCGTACACTCCAAATGCACATTTGTGTATTGTGTCATTTTCTCTATTAAGTGTGCCCTTCACTATGTTTTTTGAAACTAAAAGCAAATGTTGATCCTTATTTCTTGGTGCATCCTTACTTGTGGATTTCAATTTGACCTGAAGTAGACCTTCTACCTTTATAGGCATGCACTACAATACTATTTTTTTGGTTTGAAAATTGAAATCCTGTTTTGTATAAGCCCATCGTTCAAGCTCCCACATGTAGCTTATAGTGGAAACTGGAATATTGGACTTTACCTCTTCTAGGTGCAAACTCATACACTATAAATTCAACTTGAACTTCCTTCAATGAGGGGTGCATACAAATACACTATGAATTCAATTGGAACTTCCTTCAATGAGGGGTGCATACAAATACATTGTGAATTCAATTGGAACTTCCTTCAATGAGGGGTGCACCTATCTTCATGAGTTAGGTACTTTTCTGATTTGGAATGAAACTCTGGTTTTGCTCATTCATAAGCACGTGCCTTAACGTTTTAGCCAATTTTCCACTTTCAATGCTGCCTCAAATGTGTGCCTCTACCAATATGAAAACTTATCCCCAACGTGCCACAACTCCATACTAGTGCACACTTTTCCTTCACACTTAGCAGATTTCAAAAATGTGTTTGTCAAAGGTGTTGATTGCTAGGAACTTGAAACATGCTTCCCTTCAATCAGGTGCACATTTGCATGCCAGCCTTAACAAATTCTTTAGCAGCAACCTATCCTTCTTTGTCATGATGAATGATTTGAAAATTTCAGTTCCATGATCTTGTGAAGATTCAAAAAGGAAAAAAGGATGACAAGGCAGTAAATTGGACAAGTTTTGAAACATGACTTACAATTTGATCAATAAACAACAAATTTTAGCTTGGAACTTGACATAATACAAAATTTTTGTATGGGTACAACAGTCGAAAGGAAAAGATGGTATTGTGATTTTGTTTTAGAATGTTGATCTAATGAATTGCACAATGCAATCAAAATAGAATATGAAATTTCCTATTTTGAAATGATCTATAAATTTATTTATGATGATGATAAAACCACTAAGACTATCCTAGAATTATACCATAGATGGATAAGGTATGTTGTAATTTCACATAAAGAATCACCTATCATTGTGATATGCGTTTACAATTGTATTGTTAGTGGTTTGTTGGTCAAAAAGTTTATCAATAAACTATGTCAACATCACGAATTAGACTATAATGATTAACATGTTAAAACGTGTTCTTTTTTTTTTTTGATAGGTAAATGCAGGAAAATCCGGCAAGCGATTTTATTAAAATTTAAGAAATTGTATTACATCCAAGCTTAGAAGGAGCCATTACTGCTGCCAAACACCTAGCTACAAGCTGTGACTAAATGTCCAACCAACAAAGATTACTGTCTCTAATTACACTCCTTGCCGTGGACACACTAACACCTACCAATATGCTTCCAGCTCAAGGAGATTAAAAAGCGATGAAAGGTCACAGACCCGCCCACATGCCTCCCTGGAGGCCCGCCAAACAAGACCACACCTCTAGCAACCAAGATCAAACACCAAACCAGAATCGAAGGACTAACATAAAAATTGAAGATCCGCCCCAACACCCGTATATAGACATACACCCAACCTTTAATAACAGCCTCCCAGCAAAAACACCAGACTCGACCTTTCATTCCCTAGGATTAAGAGACAAAACCTCTATGCCCATCTAGGCGCGGTTCAAAATTGAGATTTCTTAGATCTTCCATAACCACCCTACCTTGCTCAGATTTATTTGAAACCGCCCAATTTGCCGGTGTGTTAGCAATACTATTACCACTTCTATAAACTCTTGGAAGATATTTGGCCAAATATCTTCCAAGAGTTTATACCCAATCTTAACATTGTATTCTTTGCTTTTAGAACCACACCACACCAATACATCCCTGTCCCCTGTCCACAAAAAAATTCTTTCTTTGAAGATGATAAGCAGTGCATCTTTTTGTACTATTGTTAGATTCAACTCCTCCACCGATTCCAAGCCCATTCTTCACACCCATCAGCATTCTTTTTAACCAAAAAATCCCGAATCTTCGAACCCCATTTTTCCTCCTACACTTGCTTTATTTCTTCTACACCTTCCATTTCTTTCAACATTGGGAGACCTGCCCATGAAAGAGACACAGGATAATGGTTGGAGCCTGAAGATGGTACGATAAAGGATTCCACAACATACGATTTTGCATCCTAGTTACCTGCCTGGAAGAAGTGTTCAAGTTTCTCCGCTATATTAGTGAACCCCCAGTCTTCTGTTCATCCATGTAAAATTCCCATTTTTTGTAAAAACTTCTTGAAGATTGTTGCGAGAAACAAAATGTTGGAAGTCCAACTGTACTACATTTAAATTGCTACAACCACTTTTCTTCTCACCCCTTGATAACGTAGCATTAAAATCTCCTCCAATCACAACCAAAGAGCCCTATAAATTTTGCAATATTTCTGAGATTTGTCTCCAAACAACCCTTTTTTGACTAGTACCAGTCGGCCCGTAAACATTTATCATAAAAGAGTCTCCTTTATCCATTCTGTTTGAACTTTTATGAGTTGCCAATGATACCGTTGCAGCACAATTTCAACCACTACCTTAACCAGATTCCACAGGATTGCAAGACCCCCGGAAGCACCATTTGCTTCCACAAAACTTCCCTTCAAAAACCTCCATTTTTGCATTAGTCCAGCTGCACTCACTTCATCCAACTTAGTTTCTTGCAAAAAAACAAGGTTCAGACGTGTCTGATCAAAACATCTCTTGAACAAATGCCTCTTGTTAGGGGCATTGCAGCCTCTAACATTCCACGATAAGACTTTCATGGCAACTTGGGAAGGGCAAACCCCCTCCCGGAACATAATTTATGTTGGCCTTTAGCACTTCCTGCTAGCTCTAGTTTCACCTTATTTGATTTCTTGCCTTGACTTTTCTTTTCCCCTATTTTGATTTTCTCATCCTTTGACATGCTTTGTTTAATTGTGTGTCTTTCCAGGATGCCTTCCACCATTTCACCATCTGCACTTTCTTCATGTTCAGAAAATTCACTCACCCACTCCACAATATCCCCTCTTTTTGGAGTTTCAAACAAATTATCCATACAAGTTACATATCCCTGAACATCTACGTTATTGGAAGGTATGGCTTGCTCAATATTTGTGCCCAATTGAATTTCCTGAGTCTTGGAGAAAACCACCAAGGCTTTTTCGTCATTGCAAGATACATCCTTACCACAAAACTCACCATCACTGGGTTCCAACTTCTCACCACTTTGTTGGGGTTCAGCTAGATTTGATCCATTTTCCTTCAGAGCCCGCACCTCTTTATGCATAGAAATATGATACTTTGGATTACCAACTATCTCTCTTTTTCTCTCGAACCACTTGCTGTTGGTGTAGGTTTTTATTTTCCTAGTGGGTTAATTTATTTTCCCTTAGTCCTAGGTTTTTCCTACACTTAATTAAGCTTGCTTAAGATAATAAAGTGAGTTTATTACTAGGAGATAAGTGTGTGGTGTCTCCTTCCTTAAAGGGTGGAACACATTCCACTTTTGGTGGCATCCTCCACTTTTTGTGGTTTATTCCTATTGGTTGGATTTGCCACCTACCTCCCCTTCTAAGTTCTATATAAACTCACTAGCTAGCTTGTATTTGCATCCATTCATTCTCTTGCATTGTTGCATACTTTGGCAAACATGCACCTTGATGCATGCAGTCATTATTCATGCATATTTGCATTGTATCTTTTCAGCTTGGAAGCTCTTAATGCAATTTTGTCATATCGACATTGCATAATCTCTCGGAGTCCTGGTTTGCATTCTTATGTTTTTCCAATTTATGTAACTTTGATTTTCTCTTAAAAAGTTCCTTGAGTTATTCAATCTATTTCAAATTTCTAACATGGTATCAGAGCTTTTGTTTTGGGAAATCTAAGTTCTTAGATTTCTGATTGAGAGATTGAGTTTTTTGTAAAAGATCGTGTAAATTCTCGTATGCTCTTCTCTTGTGTTCTTGAACGATATGGAGAATCATAAAGCATTTGCAAAGATTTAATTACCTCTTTATTTTGCATATGTGTTTTGTGAGATCCGGGTGATTGCAACATTTCTGGTTATACTGGCAACATTTTTGATTGTTCCAACGTGTCTAGAAGGCTCGAGAAAGTCAAATTTGGCTTTTGTTTCATCCAAATTGGAGATCATTTGACATAATTGCAAATGGGGGTTTGAAGAAAGTCGTTTCTTATTGGAGCCGTTTTCATTTTTGCTTCAAAAATCCAGCTTCCACTCATTTGTGAGAAAAACGATTTTTGGTTTTTGTAGCCAAGATCGATATCTCAACTGGGTATCTTTTAGATTTTGCATATCTTGCACAAATCTGAAGAAAATTGCTGTACAAAAAGTGCTGCACGTTATTTTTCTCCTGGATAAAGGTTAAAAAAGATTCATTTTTTCATCTTCTACTTGCTGGATCAAAAAACAATTTTTGGGTTTTGTTCTTAGCATCAAAATATTTTTAGGTTTCTATTATTGTCTACAAACAGTGAGTAGATTTTTCAGAAATCAAATCAGAAGTAAACCTTTTTTGCTAGAAATCCCGTTTTTTGTAGGCTAAATTTAGTCAGTGTTTTCAAAAATTCATAACTTTTGCTTCAGGCGTTGGATTTTAGCAAATAAGATATCATTGGAAAGTTGGAGATGAGCACTTTCCATCCATAGAGGTATTTTGCCATTTTGTACCAGATATTTTAGGTTGACGTTGTCTTGTGCTAATTTCTTCAACATGCTATAACTTTCGCCCTGGTGCTCCAATTTTCGAAAATGAATAGGCATTGGAAAAGTCTTGAAAAACACTACACAGCCATAAGGTTAATTTTTTTTCAGATTTTGTCTCGAGTTCATTTTGTATCGGAATTTGTAATTTTGGTTATTTTGAGCCTATTGAGCATTGTATCTTGAAAAAGGCTTTGTAAATGCACTACATTATAAAGTTCCAACCTTATAATATTTGGGGGGTGATCTTTGATACTAGTCAAAAGGGTGGGAGTGTATTGATGTTCTTTTATTGTTCTTTTGTAATCATTTGAGGATTGTATCATGGGCTTTTCTACTTATCCTTCTATGATAGTTTTAGATAAGGCTAATTATGAGTCTTGGAAAAAAAGGCATTCTAATCCATCTCAGATGGCTAAAAATTTTGCCTTACCTTTATGGACTCATGCTTGAACTAGACACACCTGATAAGAAGAATGTTTGGGGTAACAAAATTGATCATGTAATAGGAATAATTGGTTGTCATGTTGATTATGACACTCTGTTGTCTATAGTGGGCATTGAGTGTCCCCGCACAGTTTGGACCAAGATTTGGAAGATGTTTGGAGATCCTTATGTTTCTCCATTCCCAGATGATCCTGTTGCAGATTGCCTCGTTCCACTTGATGATGCAGATAATATACCCTATGATGATGATACTTTAGAGGAGCTTAAGTATAATGCATGTCTTGAACATTCAGATGACACATAGACTTCTCTTGCTTCTCATCTTCATGTTGAGATTACATCGACATCACCTATTGTAGATTCAGATTCCAGAGATGCTTCGTCGAGAGCCTCCAGTAATTCATTGTAGTAGGATCATTTATGTCTTCAGGATTCAGTTCATTGGGACCAATTTCTACCAGACATCTCTTGTTTGTTTGTAGAGTCCCTCATTTTGGATCTAGATGACACTATTGAGGACATACGATTTCTCTTTGAGGACCACTCTTTTGTTCTTGCATCTACTGTTGCTACTTTAGAGTTTAGAGTTGCTTCTTTGAAAGCTTCCAATGACTTCTTGCAGTAGGATATCTATAGCCTTCCTAATTCAGTTTGGGATGATCTCTTGACAGGTATTTCAAACTTGTTTGTGGAGACACATATTTCAAATTTGATTGACATTATTGAGTGTATTCATCTTCTCCTTGATGAAGTTGATTCTTCTTCAGTTGTTGTGAGGGAGCACTTTGACCCTCTTGTTCATTCTTTACATGATCATTCATCACAGTTTGACATGAGTGTGGATACTTTGGAGGATACATCTTTAGAGGAGATACTCGAGTCTTTGGCTTATGCTCTACATCAGTATCTAGGAGATTCTGATTTGTCATCTTCAACAATGTGGCCTAGAACGCCTGATTTGATTATGGCAGCTTTCAACATCGACATAGGGATACTTGAGCCGAATTCAGAGAATTCATACATCTTGCACATTCTTCCTACATTCTTCCTACATATTCTTTTCAGGACTTGGGAGATAGCTTGCATACACCTTTGGTTGTGTTTCTTCCTAAGAGGAGGAATGTTGTTCAGCGATCATGGACCATCTTCTACATCCACTTTCGAGTATCTACCATTGGATCTCTTTGGAGGGGCTTCTTTGTCCTTCCACTTTTCTTCTCTCTCTAATGTACATGGGTACCTAACATGGTCTCATTTGTTGGGATCCATCATCTTTTACATTCTCCTAAGTTGTGCTTAATGGGGGGTGTTGGTGTCGGTTTTTATTTTCATAGTGGGTCAATTTATTTTTCCTTAGTCCTAGGTTTTTCCTACACTTAATTAAGCTTGCTTAGGATAATAAATTGAGTTTATTACTAGGAGATAAGTGTGTGGTGTGCCCTTCCTTAAAGGGTGGAACACATTCCACTTTTGGTGGTCCATCTCCACTTTTTGTGGTTTATTTCTATTGGTTGGATTTGCCACCTACCTTCTCTCCTAAGTTCTATATAAACTCACTACCTAGCTTGTATTTGCATTCATTCATTCTCTTCCATTGTTGCATACTTTGGCATAGATGCACCTTGATGCATGCATATTTGCATTGAATTTTTTCAGCTTGGAAGCTCTTAATGCAATTTTGTCACATCGACATTGCATAATCTCTCGAAGTCTTGGTTTGCATTCTTATGTTTTTCCAGTTTATGTAACTTTGATTTTCTCTTAAAAGGTTCCTTGGGTTATTCAATCTATTTTAGATTTCTAACACTTGCCTGCCCCTTTGAGAGTTGCACCAACTTGTTCAATAGTGCCTCACCCTCCACTTCCTTACCCTTTTTAGCTTTTACATAGTATGCACTTGAATGCCCAATGTCATTGCATTGGTTACAAGATTCTATATTCTTTTTTACTTCAATTGATTGCCACCATTTGCCTTCATTAGTTTTGATTTCGATTTCCTTTGGTAGTAGAGGGAATGACTTCCAATTAATGCAAATTCTCACATACATACCGAGATCATATTTATCTATTGCTTGGTTAGATCGAACAAAGGATCCCGACTTATTCCCTATTTCACTTAGAATCTTGGGGTCCCAATACTCCATGGGGAGGTTCTTCAACCGTATCCAGATAGGAACTTCATCTATTGCTTGTTTGTCTGGATTAAAATTAGGGATCCAGTCCTTCAAATGGAATCCCACACCATCCATAAGAAAGGGGCCATTATTCAATATCCACTGCTTGGTGCGCTCAGAGTCGCATTCAACAAAAAATAATCCGTTTGCCATTGGTTTGATCTTAATATTCGAACCCTAGTTTGAATCACACCAACATCTAACTCGTGCAAATCAAGCCCCTCTCCTGCCCATTTCATGAAGAAGGCCTTTTCGCGGAAAGCACTAATAGCCTCTGCCCATTCCCAACCCTCTATTTCAAATGAGATAACCCTATTTTCTTTCATCGAAATGCTTACCTTGTCCTTGTCCTTGTCCGTTGTTTGAATAGGTAGATTTGGTTTCGGTTTCCATACTTTCTTCAGAATATCTTCACTCCTTTAATTCAAACCTTCCAACAGTCGACCATAGCTCTAGTTCGGCACACTCGGTTTGAAAGCAGGGCACTGTATTGGGCATTGCCCTCCCCCATTCCAACTCGGACCCTCCCATCCCCACCAAGGCTGAGCAAGGGATGTCCACCAGCACCAAATTGGGCTTGCATTGATCTCCGTGGTGCCTGGAAGTACTGGCTGCCATGGAAAAAACCCTACCTCACGCCTCGACATCGCTTTTTTTTTTAAACTTATTTTCTTTGGAATATGTTATCATTCCTTTACAAGCTCAACTTTCTATCTCCTATCCTTTTGGGAGAAGTTTTTATGTACACAACTATGCTATAGTTGTTGAGGCTTATGATTTCATTGGTTAAAAGGTGTTCTTGATAGGGTTCGAGTTTATAGTATTTTTATGAGGTTTTTTGTCCTCATGTCTTGTGGGTGGCAACTAGTTAGACTGCTGTTTGGGTTTGCTGTAATGTCCCCGAATATTTGGTTTGAGCCTTGAATAATTAGAAAAATAATTCTTTATAGCTCAATTATTTTTATGTAATGACCACCCACTGATTTTTTTGTTTTGTGTTTGTTGTTGTGCATGATAGTTTGCAGGACTGTTCTTGTTTCAAGTGCTTTCAATACATCATGATAACCATAGAAAATATTGCAAAGAAAGGTAATCAACATAGCATTTGCACCATCATCACAGGGAATTCTTTACATATCATTTAGCAATGAACTACAATGGAAATCAGACTTAAGAAAGTACTTTCAGACTTGATAACAGTTCTGAACTGAGACCTGAGAGCATATTGAACACTATTTCAAATCAGATTGCATTAAACAATGAACTGAAATAGATTAAGATGATTAATTATCAGACCTGTTAACAGTCCATAAAGTGCACTTTCAGTCATTCAAAAAGGTAGCCATACAGTCCAAACTCCACACAAACCAAGCTTATGCAAGAGCCATTCAACTCTAACTGTTCACCCTCATTAAGCCATCATTTTATATTGCAATGATGCCTCAAATATGCAGATTACAGACCTCCGGAACTTCTGATTTTAAACCAGACTGAAACCCCAGGCAAGTAAAAAGGGTATGGCCTCCTTGAAAGGTCATTTTGACCTTAAAATTCAGAATTTCATCAAACACCACAAATGAGTGGTCAAAAAGGGGTGCCCAGTTGTGAAGAATCTCAAGGAAGAACACCCAAAATGATCACTTCCTGCATCACGGAGATATGAACAATTTTGTGCTTCTAGCTACTCAGGAATAGGCATTTCCAGAATTCAGGAAAACAATAACAGCACTCTAAAATGACCCAAATCTGCTCAAAACTCACACCAAGCTACCACAAACCACCGACCACACCAAAAACCAAATACCCATATAAGAAAACTTCATAAATCTTCATATTAGAAACTCTAGAATGATCAATTTTTTGGAAACAATGGTGATTCCCGAGGTAGAATCATCTAACCAGCTAGGGTGGGTCTTTCACCACCAAACTAGCAACTGAAGGAGAGTGTTTTTGTCCTCAACTTGCAATGTATACTTTCTGAAAACAATCCAGCAGAGTCTTCTTAAGTTGTCAAATCCTCCATATGCAAATGAGAGCTCAAACTCATATTTATAAAGTGAGGGAAGAATTAGGGCAACTTGCATTTGAATTTGAATATATTTTCCCTCTCATTTCACTTTATGAAATGACATGAAATTACCCCAAGAGGGGCGTCCAACTTTTTGGCTCCAAAATTCCACTTTTGATTTTTTATTTAGAATTGGCATTAAGCCCAAATTAGGTGTCCCACCACTAACATTCATGGTAAATGAACTCACCAGGCATCACATACGAAAACAACTGTCTGCTGCCTGAAACAACGTTGCTCAGCTAGACCCGATTAGGTGGAGGGTATGGTCTTTTGTAATGTTATAACATAAGTCATAAAATCACCTTTTGAAGACTTTAGTGAATAATATGCCAAAACATTAGAACTCACTAAACAACTGCCAAGCACTGCCCAAATTGGAAACCCTGCACGACATTGTTGCCAGGACTAGTAACTAAATATAGCACTTACTAAAAATAGTGAGTCAAATCACTGAATTGGCTCAAATAAGGAACACTGAAAAATGGGATCTCATGTCCCCATCCTCAATTGAGGGCTAATTTCAAGTTGGAGGGAATAGTGTTTTTAAACACTAATATGAATTTAATAAATAGTTCAAATAATAATAAATTAATAATAATATTAATAATTTTTAAATAATAATAAACAAAATAAATTTAAATTATTAAATAATATTTAAATTTAGAATTAATGCTGGCCGACCCCTTTGTGGTAGGCGCCTAAATTTAGAGTTAAGTTTGGCCGACTTCTTTATGGTAGGCGCTCATGTTCCATATACATGCTGAATCATTTGTCTACGAATGGCATCACGATTGGACAAGAGTTCTTTGATTCTACTTGAGACAAAAACCTCAGTGAATCTCATTAGGGGAGTTAAGCGGTTGGAGTATAACTCTCGTGATCGTTTTGAGGAGGCAAGGGTGGACATTACCTATGTTATCGGGTGCTACCACACACCATAGAGCACCATCCTTATCAGGACTCATAGGAGCGACAAGAGAGTAGAGGTTCCAACACACGCAGGCGCCATCACTCATAGCATCTGTCATATTGGATTAGCAAGGGTGCTGGAAATCCAAGGACAAAGCCACTGCAAAGGGCACCGATAGGACATTTTAACGCCTATCAACTGCTACCTCTTAACGGATTCAATCACAAATTGTCTATAGCGGCCATCAACTGTTCCATCCACAAGATTATTATGCGTGAACCATAGTTTGTAAAGGGTGCGAGCCATAAGCTTATTGTACACTATGTATAAGTAATTTGGGTCCCTATGAACTGTTATCTGTGAGTGCTCTAAATTCACATATACATTCTTGTCCAATAAATTGAGCTATCTTGATTAATGTTTCAGATCTGATTTTTGTATTGCACACTAGTTCAAGTGACTGTGAGTACATTCATTTCAGCAATATTGCTCTTTGTTTGGGTTCTATTCACATTAATCTATGTGATCAAATGTCCGCAGGTGAAAGATACATAATAGTATAATTCTGTAATTTGTTTGTTCTTGTGTGATATTTAAATCTAAGTGCATAAAATACATTTCTATTCGTTATTTGGGCTTGGCATCTTACAGTGGTATCAGAGCCTCAATCTTGCCAATTTGAGGGAATTTTATGCGACTAAGTCAAAGAGATCAGCATGCTATTGAGATGGAAAGGAAGAAAGCGAAAGCTAAGACATCTGGAATAGGAGGAAAAGGTAAGATGTTTGATAAGGGTGATCAGTGGGAAGCATTCTTGAGGCAGATGGCTCAAATGCAAGAGCAAATGGCCAAACAGCAGGAGAAAACAATGCAGATGATGAACATGCTGATGCAAACCATGAATGCGATGACTAATACCCTTAGATCTGCGCCAAATAATGGTCTAGAAGGTAGCCATTCTAATTAGAATGGACATGAAATTTAGAGCAGCAGGGCTACCCGACCCACATAGCCATCGTTCTTGCTCGAAAATGGACCCACAAATGAAGAAGAGGAGCTGAATCATGCTAGAGGTGATGTCAATTCAAGCATAGATGCCTATGCATAGCTGAATCTGAATGTAAGAAGTCAAATTCCGTTTATATAGTTTCACAACGCAAGGAGTGGATCAAGAGGGAAACAACCCGTGCACTATTCCAATAGAGATCTGTAGCATAGGGTGAGCAAGTTGACTCTCCCAACTTTTGATGGTTCGGGAAGTTCATGACACGAGCTTGGGTACAAAAGCTAGATACATATTTTTCACTTAGCCCTATGATTGAGGATGAAGCAGTCAAGTTCGCCATCCTACATTTGGAAGGTGTAACTCACGAATGGTGGCATCATGGCATCATGACACAAGGGTTTAATCTTGTCACCACATATGTTGATTTCACACAAAAGCTCAAAGAAAGATTTGATAGAAAAGATCCAGAGGTATACTTCAGGGAATTGACATGGCTAAGGCAACATGGGACAGTGGATGATTATGTTGCAGAATTTCAAAGGCTTGTTGTTATGGTTCCAGATGTGTCAGATAGGAGACTCATGTTCTTGTTCACTGAGGGGCTATCAAAGTCTTCCCGTGGATTGGTGAGAGCTTTAGAACAGATAACCTTGGAGGAGGGTATTTGAAGAGCCCTAAACCTTGAGGACTCCACCATGAAGAATAAACTTATGCTCAAGAATGCATCAACAAGGCAGCTAAAGAAGCCACCTCACGAGATTATTCCGCAATCAACGAATCTACCAATGAGATCTAGCGAGATGGACATGTCTAAGAATGAGCTTCGAAGGAAAGGGTTATGCTTTACTTGTAAGGAACCTTGGGTACGGGGTCATAGGTGTTTGGGGAAAGGACACATCTATTATATTGAGGTAGTCTCAGATGATGACACTGAGGAGGGGGTAGATGCAGTGACTTTCAAGAACCCAGAATCGAAGTTGCTTGAGGGCAAGCAACATCTGGGCAGGGAGGACTGTCATGTCCCCATCCCCTATTAAGGGCTAATTTCAAGTTGGAGGGAACAGTGTTTTTAAACACTAATATGAATTTAATAAATATTTAAAATAATAATAAATTAATAATAATATTAATAATTTTTAAATAATAATAAACAAAATGAATTTAAATTATTAAATAATATTTAAATTTAGAATTAATGCTGGCCAACCCCTTTGTGGTAGGTGCCTAAATTTAGAGTTAAGTTTGGCCAACCTCTTTATGGTAGGCGGTCATGTTCCATATACATGCTAAATCATTTGTCTACGAATGGCATCATGATTGGACAAGAGTTCTTTGATTTTGCTTGAGGTGAAAACCTCAACGAATCTCAGCAGGGGAGACAAGCGGTTGGAGTATAACTCCCGTGATCGTTTTGAGGAGGCAAGGGTGGACATTACCTGTGTTATTAGGTGCTACCACACACCATATAGCGCCATCCTTATTAGGACTCATAGGAGCAATGAGAGAGCAAAGGTTCCAGCACACGTGGGTGCCATCACTCTTAGCATCTGTCATATTGGATTAGCAAGGGTGCCAGAAATCCAAGGACAACACCACTGGAAATGGCATCGACAGGACATTTTAACGCCTATCGACCAACCCTGCTGCCTCTTGACGGATTCAGTCACAAATTGTCTACAATGGCCATCAACTACTCCATCCATGGGATTATTATTCGTGAACCATAGTTTGTAAAGGGTGCAAGCTATAAGCTTATTGTACACTGTGTATAAGCAGTCTGGGTCTCTACAAACTGTTATCTATGAGTGCTCTAAATTCACATATACATTCTTGTCCAATAAATCAAGCTATCCTGATTAATTTTTCAGATCTGATGCTTGTATTGCACACTAGTTCAAGTGACTGTGAGTACATTCATTTCAGCAATATTGCTCTTTGTTTGGGTTCTACTCACATTAATCTGTGCGATCAAATGTCCACGGGTGAAAGATCCATAACACTTTAATTCTATAATCTGTTTGTTCCTGTGCGATATTTAAATTTAAGT
The DNA here is from genome assembly GCA_007258455.2 of Sequoia sempervirens. Taxonomy (NCBI): domain Eukaryota; kingdom Viridiplantae; phylum Streptophyta; class Pinopsida; order Cupressales; family Cupressaceae; genus Sequoia; species Sequoia sempervirens. The sequence goes on along the minus strand of VDFB02388805.1, from coordinate 31,581 downwards.
GCATTAAATACATTTTTGTTCGTTATCTTGGCTTGGCATCTTACAGGAGACATTACATTTTATTTGACTTGGTGGACTTGGGAATTAATTTCCCATAATTTATTATTATTTTTTTGTGAAGCCAAAATATTTATGTCAAAGGCATCTCTTTATTTGAGCTTCACGAGCTCATTTTGGCAGTTGATGGTTAAAAAGCAATGAGAGCCCTTGCAAGATGGTTAAACAGATGGCAACCGTTGATCCTTTATCTCACACTTGAAAATGAAAAAAATTTCCATGTAGTTGAAACATTCCTCGCCTCACACTTGAAAACAAAATTTGACTTGCATTTAATATTTCCGTTTAGAAGGCTGAAAAAATATCGCCGACCTCCAACCCCGATATTTTTAGATCTACTTTCCTTTATTGTGAATAGATTAAAGCAACAACTTGAGAGCCATAAGTCGGGGTCAGCGTAATTAAGGAACCCATCTCCTTTTTCAGAGTATTGTATGCAAGCGAGGGCTGTGCTTTTGGCATTCCGACCTTCATCAACCAGTTTCCTCCCATCATTTGGTGGTTGTGTAAATCCAAATCTTGATATCATTTCAGAACAAAATGGTGATTTTTTTTGGGTTTTTATTCTGCAAGAGTCTGCACTGTTGGATTTTTTTCTTCTTTTCATTCACCGTATTTTGATTTTCCATTCGTTTTGCCTTGCAATAATTTTGACCAGTGACTGCAATCTTCGTTTTGCTAATACTAGGGAAATTTCACAGCTTAAAATTGCTGCTATTTTTCTTTTTTCTGTTGTGAAGCTCTGCATATTTCATCTGCTGTGGGCTAAATTCATTATCAAAGTGGAATATCTTTTATTTTTATTTTCCCATTACATTTGGCTGAAAGTTAAACTGTTAAAGTGATTTTTAGTACATTTGACAGTTTTCACATATACAAAACTATAATATCTTTGCACAAATTATATTGAAATTTTGAAAGTGGTAAAATCACTGTAACAAATTGTAAAATATCAGATGTCAACCTCTTCTAAAAAAATTGAAAGAACACAAGCTTTAGAAAAATGTAGGTTGACTTGGGTATGCTTTGAAGAACTAAACCTCCAACAAGATTATATAGAGCATTCTTGATTCAAAAACTAATGTCTTTGATTATTTAAATTGCCATGACAACTTGTTTGATTTAATATTAATAAGTGATTACAAAATTTAGTCTCATTTCTGTTGCACAATATCTGATTGGTAGAACAGGGATGCCACTGTCAGCTATTAGCTATTGTCTAAAATCAGCTCTAAAAAGGTAAATTATATTAGTTAAAAGCTAAATTTGAGTGACAAACAATTATGTACTTTCCCATTTTTTAGGCCAAGGATTTTCACAAGGTAGGAGACTTGGTCAATGATGCTCTGAATAGTGTTTCAAAGGCAAAATTTAGTTTTTTCCTGGTCTAACCCATAGCCTTTTAGAAGTCAAAGCTCACTGTCATATATCTTCTATATATGGTTTCTATCTCTGAATCAATGGACAGGAAACTACAATAGAAAGCTCCAGTTTATATTGAAAAAGCAATTAAAATTTATTCCGTACAGAATCCAATATGTAACCTAAATAAGTTACTGTGATTCTTATTTTCATGAGCAGTAGAAAATGGTCCTTAAAATAGTGAATTTAGTTAAAATTGGGTGGATATGGGTTGAATAGATTGTTGCAAACTCTAGACTCTGAATGACTGTACAATGATGAGAGCACAATAGTCAGATTGCTTCTAATGATAATCTGAATCATTTCTAATTTTCTATAACTCTTGTATATGTTACAGTGATTTTACCACTTTCAAAATTTCAATATAATTTGTGCAGAGATTGTAATTTTGTAAATGTGAAAACATTAGCCTATTGATAATGGAGCCTAAATATCTTCCGAATTCAAAGGTTTTGTTTCAGTTTTGTTTCAATCCTTGTAAGTGAATGCATAATTGCTAAATGATCTACTATTAGAACTCATGTATTACACAAATGTATGCAAAAAAATGGACCAATTTTTTCCATAATTAACCTTCCACACCTCTTCGGCATACCCATTGCACACCAAGGTGCGTTGCTAGTTTTATAATTTTTCTATGAGGCTGGGCAATCCCTTTTGAGAGATAAAAGGAGGGAAAATAATAATAAAAAAAATATTTTAATTTGTGGAAAAGTGTGCCTCATTTGGAGAATTAGAAAAGAAATAAATTCAAATTTAAAAGGTGGAATTGGGTGCCCAAATTGGGTTGGCCAAATTGGAGGGAAAAGGTGAAGTTTGATATAAATGCAAGTTCATTGGAAGGCATTTTATCATGGTGCATATTAACTTCAGTTTGATTCAGCAACTTGTTGTAACTATTCCAAGGACGAAAACCCTTGTGAATTGTGGGTGAGTCGGATGAAAACCTAGCTCATCTTGGGAAGATTTCATAATGGAGGTCTACTTGTGCTTCATTGTTATTTGGCGAAGGAGAAGAGCAGAATTCCAAATCAGATTTGCTGATCAGATTTGAAGAAGACATCATTTGGTGAGATTTGTTGCATATTGGCTAGGGTTTCACCCTGGGTTTGAGCGCCACTACCTAGAGGAGTGCCTTGCTTTTGGATGGTGATTTTGGTATTTGATGGGAGTTAGGGTTTGATTACATCTTCAGATTTGTAGCAGCAGCAGATCAGACCTAATTCGCCATTATTTGTGAAATGATTTTTGGTGCTTATTGTCATCATTGCTCGGGGGTTTTCCCTACATTTTGAGTACCATCATTTGGAGTTGTTTGAAGGGTTGTTGTGCATCAATTATTGTCATTTTGGAGCAGCAAAACCCTAGCAGACTTATTGCAGACTTGAGCGATCAGATTTGGAGCAGATCTCCTTGTTGTTGAAGAGTGGAAGACATAGGGTTTCATGCCCTAATTGGAGTGCTGCCCGTGGGAGATCATTTCTATCAATTTCTTGGGTCATTTGCTATTGATTTTTGGTATGTACAAGCCTAATTTAAATTCTGATTTGTAGCAGCAGACTTCTGAAATAATTTTGGGCATGTTTGAGCCCATTTTGTGATGTTCTTGCATGGACAACAATTCTGATTTTGTAGCAGCAGATTAGACAATCTGAAATTGGACTTCTTTCATGTTTTGGTGATCATTCTATGGTTGTTGATTGCTGGTTATGTTCGTGATTGAAAAGATAAATATATTTTCTTATGTGTTTGAGAATTTTGGAAGCATATATGTTTTCTGTTCACACTTGTTTGAAATCAGAAAATTCATATCAGAATCTAGTGTTTGAGCAGAAAATTAAAATTGCACAAGATTAAGGCAGAATTCCGAGTTTCGAAATCAGATCTTAGGGCAAAATCCCAGTTGGGATATTTCATTTGCATGCAACCTACAAAGGGATGGACACCCTCAAGAATGGAGCTATAAATCCTAAATCTTTTAGATATTGAATGCTATGATAATTTTTGGTAATTTCCATGATGGTTGAGCTTCAAATCTCGATGAGAATGAAAATTGTATAATATTAACTAATAAATGGGTTGTCGATAACATAAAGCTTACAATCCTTTGGGAGAACTACATGAACCAGATCCTCTGATTGGGATATTTAAGTAGTCCAAATCAACGGACCCAAGTGAATAGGTCATGTCTAGGCATTGTGTGTGTTTTAAAACTCGTCTTGTTTGAACCCAAGCAAATTGGCGAAAGTTACAAGCTATTGATGAGTGGAGTGACATGTGTAGCATGTCGTATTACAAAACAAAAAAAATGCTAGTTTTTGAAAACAATGATTTAGGTGGAAGTTATGATTCAATGATTTATTTAATGACCAATTAGAGTGGTCATTAGATAACAAGCATTGGAAAACCTTGGCATTGAACTAATTTAGTGGTTTTAGTTCCAGGTCAAACTCCTGGATTTGGGTGATTCATTTGCCTCTCTAACTTGCACATTATTATTCTAAGTTCTAACAATGCTCAACCATGGGGTGAGGCACATGAGCCACTATACTGCAATTCCAAATGTACTTTGGAATTGTCTTAGAGCTTTAATCAAGACATAGTCTTGCCTTCCTACCTTCATATACTTTAGTTTTGCATAATTTATTGCCTTGCTTATAAAGGCAATCACCTACTCATGCCCTTCATCATTCTTTTGCAATACAATGCTTGCCAATGCATGCTTTGAAGCAAATGAAAATATTTGAAAGGGTTTGCATATTCAAGGTTTACCAATAGCTGTGCATCTGCAAGTGCCCTTTTAAATTGCTCAAATGCCTCCTTTCTTGTCTTCACCCATTAGAAATTTATTTTCATGGACGATTGGATATCTTCTTATTTCTGTGGAGAGAAATTTGAGTGGTTGCATCTTCTCACCTGGAGTCTACTCCATCCTTAGATATTATGTGTCAAAGCTTGCCTTGAGTCACATAGGACTTAGGGATACTCCAAACTCATGGCACTTGCCTATCCCTTTTTTTTCTGGGGAGAGAAATTTGAGTAATTGCATCTACTCTCTTGCAGTCTACTCCATCCTTAGATATTATGTGTACCAGCAGCTTGCATTGAGTCACTCTGAATATGGTGATGCTACAAACTCTTGGCATCCATCAAAAACTCACCTCAGATGGTTCAATTTATCTGCAATGTTAGGTAAACATAGTAAGATCATTATGCTTTGCAACAATTATTTTATCTCACATTTCCTCTTGAATGTTGCTTCCACATTTACAAGTTCAAATGACATTTGAATATACAGAAAACTATCCCAAGGAGCACTGAGTGTTATCTTATGTTGGTCTTACTGAGTAACTGGGATTATATTATAGTCAGAGAAGCTGTCAATAATAAACAATATCTCTGCTCTTGTGAATATCTGTATCAATTGTTTACATCTGGCAGAGGATGGTTATGTTTGAGAAAAAGTCTGCTCAAGTTCCGAAAGCTCACGCGAAGGCAAATTTCTCCCACAGGTATTAAATATGTGACTCAAGAGGATTAGCGAATTGAAAACATAATCTTGTCATCGAGTAGCTTTTGCAATTCAGCCTCAATTGCAGGTGCCAACTTAGGATTAACCAACCTTTTCTTCACCTGAAAGGATTAACATCTGGTCTTAGTGGGTATTGGATGACTGATCATGTCAGTGTGATCTCTTTAATTCCTCATAGCTCCACCTCCCGAAGACATCCTTATATTTCTGAAACAATCTTCTGAAAGCATCATGTTCCTGTTTTGAGTATATCTTTCCAAGTTTTACTCTCTTTAGGTTCCACTTCTGAGTGGAGATTAATTTCTGTTGTTTCACCTACATCACTTATTGAAGGAATGACTTTGACCCTATTATGGTTGTCAAAAATTCTTTCAGTTCAGTTCCTTGGAATTTAAACCTTTAGTTGGATCAATCTCTCTTTGCTGTTTTATCCTCCACTGGTCTGCTTCAGGTTCCTTCACTGCCGTATTAATACAGTGAGACTCAAATTCCTCTTCATAGAGAAGGAATCTTTCAATCTGTTTGTCATCCTCAAAAAATTGTCAATGCTTAACATTTCTAGGCATGAAAGGTCTGAAAATCAACTCCACCTCATATTTACCAATGCAGAGTAATAGCATTGTTGAAAGAATGATTGACACAGCCGTGGTGTCTACCTGTCAATTTTTCTCTGTGTGAACAGTCACTTTGTTGAAAGCATTGAATTGCTCCTGACTATCCGAACCAAAATTTTGCTAGAGTTTCTATCTGTCATTTTTAGCATTTTCTTTTGCTTGATTAAAAAATAAAAACTCAGATTATCTGAACACTTAGAGCTCTTTTACATCCATGTCTTTCATTATCTCAAAATTAGCATCAATGCTGCATATTCTGCAAAATAGTTAGTGCAATGAAAAAGACTAGACAATAAGACAAAGGGAGAACATTTCCTAGTGGTGAGGTAAGAACAGATAGTGCATTTTACAAATCATTTCTAACACTCATCATTGTATAATAAATTATATGGCTCAAATTTTGAATCCTTCACATTCATCAACATATATGTGCTCACCTCTTGCATGAGTTCTACAAACTTGCCATTAATTTCAGAAGGGTTTTTAGTGTTGAACAAGATGTTCCTTTCATGGTATATTCTTAAATTTTCTACTGGAGGTACGAGAATTGTGATATGCAGCATGTCCATTTTAAGCTCATCCCAATGGAATGAGTCCACTTTCTTGATAACATGGTATAGTTGAGAGGAATGTCAAATATTGGCATTCATAGTTAATTTCTTGTAGGAGTATGTGGTGAATCGATCTCAAGGTCTTTGGAGAGGTGACATACTTTGACTGCTTTGGAGTCCATAGCATAGAAAATCATATTGCTTATAGATTAAACTCCAACTCTTGTATTACATTGAGTAGCATAAATTTAGTTGAATCTGTTGAATCTAACATTCAGTTATGCAACAATAATCCATTTATATGAAAAGTGACATAGAAAGATGGAACATCACCTGGCTTGGGTTCTTGGGTCATCCAGAGATGATTTGGGATGCTTCCTCTTCAACTGGCACTTCTTCAACCTTGACTACCACATTCCCTCAGACTTTTGCCACCTGATCTTCTTGTAAAATTCTATCAAGCCCTTCCATCTGGGCTATAAAATTGACCATTCCACAGTACTAAGAGATTTTCTCTTTAAAACCTAGTATTTTCAGCAATTCAGTGACCAGAGTGGGAATCTTAAGCTTCCCTATTTCCTGTTAGTAAACAAAACTAAACTGTAATTGAACTTTGTTATAAGTGACAGATGACGCTAGGACTTTTTGAGGAATGCTAACATCATTTCCAAGAGGCCACTGCTCCTGAGTGGGTGACCCTTACAGTTGTGGTTGCTTTCCAGAGCGTTGCTGCTGCAAAACTGAATATTTTGAGGTGGATTTCTCACATGACAGTTAGAAGCAGCTGGAACCATCTCAACTCTTCTTTGCATACCAGGCTGGGTTAAGGAGCTTTTGGTGAACTCATTTTCATTGGAGCCACCTTTCAGTTATTGGATATCCTGTTTTCAGGGGTGGATCTGAATGTCACAAGCTGTGGGGCTGGTTCTTATAGGATTGGAAGTCAACATTTCTTCAGCACTGACAGACACATCTTAGCTTCCATATTTTCTCAGCTTTGAGCAATCTTTATAGCTTGGGCCTCAATATTAACTATGTTGGACCATATGTTTTGGTTGCCTTCCAAATCGCCTTCAGTGGAAACTTGGTGTCACAAAAATGGTGAAGAGGACAATGTGGTAATACTGCTGAACTGAAATAAGCCCCTTCAATTTTTTCCCAAAAATTTCACAACACAAATCATCACTACGCCAATGATTAGTGTTAGCTTCCAAAAGATAACCAAATTGAATATAACATACGCCAAGAATGTTCACCAAGATCCTTTGGGAGGCGAGGTGATAGCATATGGCGATGGAAACTAAGCAACAACTAAAATTGAATTACAAACTGAAATGCAAGTAGGCGGTGATCCAGCCATAAGAGTTTCCACACTACACTTATTCAGTGGGGGGAGAAACATTACAATATTAAACAATTCATCCGCTTAGCGGGCATCCACTCAACAGTGGGGATTCACCACTTATACAGTGGGTGAACGATGAAGATACAATATCAATTTCCTCCACACTGGCGGTAAACCATCTAGGGGTTAAAGTGTTTGCATTAAAATTCACAAGTAAATGCAGCAATAATAATGACTGGATTAGTAATACTAATTCACAGCCTTACAATGAAATAAATCTGCAATTTACTAGTGTTACAATAATTAAATCAATGCAAATACTTGAAGGATGATTCTTTCAACTTCTGAACCTCTCAATTAAAGAAATACAAACCAAAATCTGGATTATTAGAAATTCTGATATGAATTACCAGCAAACTGAAATATAACCAGCAACTTAGACACACCATAAAATGCTCATAACACCTTCAAAACTCCTCCAAAATACCTGAAATAAGTTGCAAATGCTTCTAAGAGGAATGGCGCCCAAGTACCAGCCCTGAAACAACATCAAAAGCTTGTGAAATGATTATGCATGAACTCCAAGACACTTCCTAGCATGGTACAGCCTTCAAGAGGGGCGAACTTCATTGAAAAATTGGAGGCTTCAAATTACAATTTGTAACTTGGCAAGTAGAGTCGCCCTTAGCCCAAAAATGGATAGCATCAATACCCAGAATGAAAATGAAATCCCGCAAAGAGCTGCAAATAAAAATCTACTTTAGCTGTATGAAAACCAACAAGCTCAAATCTGGAATTTTTATCAAAATCTTTTATATCTTCGGCAGTGAATCTCAATATGTAGTTTTGAATGAAGCACACTCCCAATAGACCATCTAGGGAACCATAGTTTCAAGCCCGGAGAATGGTGTAGAAAGCTAAGCTTTCGCTTAGCCAGGTTCTGAATTCAATCCAACAACATTTCGATATCATAAACCAAAGATGATAAATGAATGAGCAATGGCCTGCTTTTATAGAATTGAAGGTGACTGTTGGCTTTCCATCTATCCTCCAAAGGGACGTCCAATTCCTTTTTGCAATTATTTAATTTTTAAATCACCTTTATTCCTCCATCCAAGGCATCCAAGACTTGAAGAAATAATCAATAAAGTATTTAATCTTTTCTTAATGTGGCATCCAAAGCTTAGAGAGAGATATTTACTTTGGAAATATTTAATTTACCTCCTGATGAGGTGTCCATCCTCCAAGTCCCCTTTTTAAAATAACATGAAATTATGCTAGGCCAAGGGGTCATAAACACATTAAATAATTAAATGATTTAAATAAATCATTTCTTTTAAAAATGCACCTCAGAAAGCCAAATTCAGAAAAACTCATCTGTCTTGCCTGAAGAAGAAAGCTCACTCAATAGTTGCCAAACTGAATATTGCCAAAAATACAACTTACTAAAAATAGTAAATTCTGAAAAGTTGCTCTACTCACTTTGCATGTTATATCATTGCGAAGCTTTCTGAAAACCCAGAAAGAATCCGCAATCCAAATCTCGAAGCTCCAATGTACTGGCGAAAAATAGCAAGTTACGGAAAAGGTTGTTAGATGGAAATGCATGCCACACCGTTCAAAAGCTCTCTGAAAACCCAAAAAACTCCACCAAACATGCATCAAAAACTCCTACATGCAAACCTTAAAAAATGCTTTAGAACCCCAAAGAGATAGGAAACCCTAATTTTACCTCTGATGAGCCTACGGGCTTCCAGAAATAGGCTATCAGTCACTGAAGGGCGTATAGCTAAAATGGGGACATTACAGTCCGCCCTTCACAAAATTGCTTGTCCTCAAGCAATTCTAATGCCTTCCCAAAATCACCTTGTTGAACTAAACTGAAACTGAATATGATCCTTGGGTCCCAAATCAACCTAGGAGGAAGATAACACCAATTGATGTAAGCACTGCACTGCTGGATGCCAATACAAAAGGCCTTTTGATTAAAACTAAACTGAAACACCATGGAAGGAAACTCCAAAAGGCCAACATTGGCTTCATCATCTTCAGTTGTTGAATACCCAAGGTGAAGCAACATGTCTTGGTCCACAAAAGACAATGCATCAAACATGTCAGTGCCCGGGTCCCATATCAGTCTGTAGGACCTCCAAACCTTGTCGTCATAATTCTGATCAACAACAAAAATGTTCTTAAACAAGTCACCAAACCAATGCCAAACAAAGAACCATGCTCCACACTCCATCTCAATCTAAAAGGTTATACAATCACTAAAAAAACTCCAAGAAATTTTCACATATTTCACTTCATGAGTCTCAATTTGACAATTCAAATCAGCGAATAACTCGCTACCCCAAACAGTAATGTGTGAGTTGGTACCAAAAAATCCACTGTCAATCATCAATGAACTACCCATACCTGAAATTTGACCATATTGAATCATTCTCTTGCTCATTTGAGGCAGAAATTCAATCCAAATAAGAGATGGAGAGACCTGAAAATGAAATAACTAGCTACCAAACAGGTTTGAAGTAATCTGTAATGTCCCCATTTTAGCTGACATTGTTTGTTGAGGAGTGAGCCTATCATTTTGACCCTCGTAGGCTGACAAATGTGATGAGAGGGTCTCCCTTGGCAGTTATCCAGAGTTTCGGGAACATTACTCCTTCAGTTGATTCAGGTTGGGCCTTCGCAGACTCTTGCAGAGGGGTTTTTCAGATACTTACTATTTATAGTAAGTCAGCAGGCGGAAGCTGCTATTTTTGAGCAGGGCACTTGGGTTAGCTGGTCAGCTCAGTATTGACCCGGTTTGATGTTTGGTTGAGCAAACGGGGGTTATTAGAAGCGTTTAATAATAAATGATGGAATAATTAATTTGACTTTATAATATAAAGTCATTTTAATTAAATATTAAAGTGAATATTTAAATGGCGAATTATTAGGTATTTTAATACTTTATAAGGAAAGAGGGGAAATTGATATTTAATGGATTTAATATTCATTAAATCAAAAAGGGACGCCATTTAATAAATATTAGCCAAAGTATTGGAAAAAGGGCGAATATTTATTATTAAGTGCAATTTAATGATTTAATGAGAAAAGTTGAATTTTTGAAAGAAGCTATATATTCTTTCAATGAGCAAATCGAACTTATGTGATTAATTATTCGAATTTGTTAACTTTTCTCTTTGAGAGCATTGGGGTTTGAGAAACCAGGGTTTCTGCAGATCAATAGATTTTGAGGAACTTTCCCTCCTTGAGATTTGACATACTGAGACTGTGAAATACCAGTTGAAGATTGTCGTACTTGGTAACTTCATACAGAGGTTGCAGTTGAGCTTATTGGATTGATTCAGGAAGAGTATTCAGAGATCATTGATCAGTTATTGAAGGTGACTTGACAGGGATCATTTCTCAGAGCTTAGGCACATTCTTCAAGAAGCCGAACCACATTTAATGCTGCTGCTGCTGGGCCATACTTCTGTACCAGCAAGGCCGTACTTTTCCTTCACAGAGAAATACGCCTTCTTTCTCAGCTTCTTTCCTCTGGGATCTTGTGCGCCTGGGGTTTTGGGAGCTTCAGCACTGATTTCAGGATCTGAAGATTTATTCTTCCATTCAGCCATACCATTCTTTATCTGTTCAGGCGGTTGCAAGCATCAAGTTCTTTTACAAATAAAATATTGTTTTTATCCTTCTGTGATCGACTTGATTTATTGTATGAATTCTGGAAGCCAATAAATGTATGCGCCTTCATCTTCTGAGCAACATTGATGCACATTTATTGTTATTTAATTTATTATGAATTTTTAGAGGGTTTTAGAGCAAAATCTCAATTTATTGTTTATTGCAAAAAATCATCAAAAACACAAAAAAATACAAAACGAACAAAACTCAGCATTTTCAGTCAGGGGTTTGGGTTTGTGTGGGTTTTATCGCAGATTCGTGAATGGTTATTCATGTCATGCAGCACCTATGACGGACTTGTTAAAAAAAGGTGCATTCTGTTGGACTCCTGAGGCACAGGAGTGTTTTGTGAGGTTCAAGGAGCTGATGACTACGTGTCCAGTGTTGGCACTACCAGATTTTTCGAAACCTTTTGAGCTTCAGTGCGATGCTTCTGGTGAGGGCATATGAATATGTGAATCTGAAAAACCACTTAAACTCAATGCATAGTGACAACTGAAGACTTGCACAAGCCCAAACTGATTATGAATGATGGTCAGATACCTGAAAATGAAATAACCAGCTACCAAACAGGTTTGAAGTAATCATCTTGAGATTTGATTTTTGGAAAATCAGCATCCAAGAAGACAAGCAGCAGCTGCAACATAAGAATATTTCATCAAAACTGACATGATTGCTCATGAATAAGGTTGGTGGCACCTTCAACAAGGGTCCCAATGCCACCACAAACCATCTTTTGATCACATTTTCCTTCCCAATCACCGTTTTATGATAAAAAATAATGAACGAATGACAGAAAAAGAAGGTAGCAGCAATCATAGGACTGAAAATTTGGAACTTATCTCTCCAACAAAGCTTCTTTTTATGCATACTAATCTTCACACAAATATACTTGGAATCCCAAATACTATTTTTCGACTGGAGACATTTCCAAATACAAGAGCAAATGATCACAACTACATTTTGAGTATAATGTGCTGGTTTATCCCCTTTAGAATTTTCAATATTACTTTTATGTAAAGTAATGCCAGGATCCCAAACTAACAGCAATGAAGAACCACTTTTCAGACGGAGAACTGCTCTCACATGAATCCTCTAATTTGTTCGTTCCATCTGAATTGACTCTTCTTGAAACTCCAAGAAGTAATCAACCAACCTATGTTCGTTGAAGAAATTGAATCCAGAATCTTGTGTCATGATTTTCAGAAAGATTCCATGAATCCTTTATCAAATACAATTCTGAAATCAATCACCCTAAGAGATGATGAAGATGTACTAAAATCTGACAAGAGCCTCACAAGCATCCTCATCAAATAATGAATAAAACCTTCATCAACATGCCAATCATCTCTTTGTTGATGAACAAGAAGAATGTCTTCAATTCTTTGTGATCCAAGAGTTACCATTTTCTTGCTGAATGGGTGCACTAGGAGCAGCAGTAGATTCAACTTCATGCAACTCACATATCAACTCTCAATGCTGGAAGACAAACTCAAATTTCCTCCTTCAATAATCTCTGAAGCAATTCCTTCATCATTTTCAAAAAGAGGATTTACATAAACCTTACTAGCACCTTCTTCATACAAGAGATTGTCAAAAGCCTGAAAAACTTGTTGATGAGAATTTGAATGCTTTGGTTTTTTAGGACAACATTCCAAATCATATGTTTCTTGTATGAGATCAAGCTCATCAAGAATTACTTGAAGCTCCTTAGCTCTTCTTTTGTTTTCTTGCTCCCATGAATATTGAACAACAAAATTTGATTCTCTGCTTCAATTAAAGTCTCATGCACTTCTTGCAACTTGGCTTTGGTAAGCTCGTTCCACTCCAATGCCTTGTCAACAATTTTGGCCACTTTGTCTTTGTCACGAATGATGTGGAAAAGACTAGATTTAATTTCCTCCAAGGAAAACTTAATGGACTTCATTTCATCAATTGAAGTGCAACATACAACTTCTCCTCTAGGCACATCATAAATCAATTGTTCTACATGCCTATGAATTCTATCAAGTTCTGACAAAATTTGAATTCCATTTTCAGCAATCTGTGAACTTGAGCTGCATTCTTCATATGCTGGCTAAGATGAAATAGTACAACTTTGATGGATAAAGATTTCAAAAATAGTTTGAGCTGTACTCCTCAACTTGTCTCGCATGTGATGAACACTCTTCATCATTCCATCCATAGTGCCTTCCAATTCCTTAGCTTTTTGCCTTAGCTTGATTTCAGGTGAAGAGAAATCTGCCTTATAACTACTAGAAGCTTCTCCTTCCATGTCGTCCTTTACACGTGATTCTAGGGAGTCGGTCAAATCAACTTTGTAGTGGGAAGAGACTTCAGCTTCCTCTTTCTCCTTCTCCTCCTTAAGTTGATTTTCAAACCAGCATTCTCTAGAATTGTGAAGAAGCAACTCGCTGCTTGAACACATACTTTCTACTAACTGAACTTCTCCTTCATTTGGATCTGCATTTATAACCTCTTCATGCATCTCTATGTCAACTCTTATTTCCAAAGGTTCTTCCTTTGAATCTTCAACTTTAAACTTCTTAACACAAGTCGACACACTGTTCTCCTCTGTAGGAAACTTGGGTACCTCACTCGTCTTCAAAGCTTCCACTATCACATTACATTCTTCTACAGAATGCTTGGATGAATGCAAATCCGTAGATACCCCTTGAACCTTTGCAATGAATTCAAAGGGATTCCAACTTTCCTCCTCAATTTCAAAAATCTCCTCTTTATTTTCAACGGTCTTCTTAAAAAATGGTTTCAACTTTTCTTCACATTGACTGAAAAATTTCTTTGACTAGCAAATTAGCAGTGGGAGAAATTTTCTCTTCACAATCATAAGCATTCTTGAGAAAGGATTGGACACTTTTGAGAAGATTATCAACTTCTTTGATGGTGTCAATTAGAACATTCTTAACAGCTGCAAACACCCCGACTTCCTGTTCACTCCAAGTCGAAGTGAAGAGATAATCAAACAAATGGTAAATCTGATTTTCCATCTCCAATTCTATCAGAAGGATGCACGTTCTTCTGAAAATGTTTTTAAAATAATAGCTCTTCTTGAAAACAATCCACTCCCAATTTCATCCAAATCTTGGAAACTCTCCACTATCATATTTAATATGATCTTCATGGTTTCTTCATCATAGGGAAATTGTGGTTCCACAATTCTTATCAATTCCATGAAACAAGAAGAAATCAGCAACTTGGTTTCTTCATCTGGATGCCTCAGCCAATAGGGTTGATTCAGAAAGGTTACTATAGGTGCTAATACAAGCTGCATCTCCTCAAATGATGATTGCTTTACTTGTCTCAAACATTGTTCTATCAAATGAAGAATGTTCTCTTCATTTTCCCTTGACTGAAATTCTTTGTCAGGTCTTTTTCCAGCCATATAGAGAGTCTCTGCCAACTTCATCTCTTCTTCATTAGCCATGCCTAACTACCAACTTTTGGATACCACAAGGAGCTGAACTAGAATCTATTCTGACTTTTGGTGTAGTACTGGAGATCTCTGTCACTCATCTGCCTAAACATGAAACACTGATCAACAGGATGGCAGGATCTTCTGCTCTGATACCACTAAAATAAGCCCCTTCAATTTTTTCCCGAAAAATTGACAACACAAACCAACACTACGCCAATGATTAGCGTTAGCTTCCAAAAGATAACCAAACTGAATATAACATACACCAAGAATGTTCACCAAGATCCTTTGGGAGGCGAGGTGATAGCATATGGCGATGGAAACTAAGCAACAACTAAAATTGAATTACAAACTGAAATGCAAGTAGGCGGTGATCCAGCCATAAGAGTTTCCACATTACCACTTATTCAGTGGGGGGAGAAACATTACAATATTAAACAATTCATCCGCTTAGCGGGCATCTACTCAACAGTGGGAATTCGCCACTTATATAGTGGGTGAACAATGAAGATACAATATCAATTTCCTCCACACTGGCGGTAAACCATCTAGGGGTTAAAATGTTTGCATTAAAATTCACAAGTAAATGCAACAATAATAATGGCTGGATTAGTACTACTAATTCACAGCCTTACAATGAAATAAATTTGCAATTTACTAGTGTTACAATAATTAAATCAATGCAAATACTTGAAGGATGATTCTTCCAACTTCTGAACCTCTCAATTAAAGAATTACAAAACAAAATCTGGATTATTAGAAATCTGATATGAATTACCAGCAAACTGAAATATAACTAACAACTTAGACACACCATAAAATGCTCATAACACCTTCAAAACTCCTCCAAAATACTTGAAATAAGTTGCAAATGTTTCTAAGAGGAATGGCACCCAAGTACCAGCCCTGAAACAACATCAAAAGCTTGTGAAATGATTATGCACAAACTCCAAGACACTTCCTAGCATGGTACGGCCTTCAAGAGGGGCGAACTTCATTTAAAAATTGGAGGCTTCAAATTAAAATCTGCAACTTGGCAAATAGAGTCGCCCTTAGCCCGAAAATGGAGAGCATCAATACCCAGAATGAAAATGAAATCCCGCAAAGAGCTGCAAATAAAAATTTACTTCAACTGTATGAAAACCAGCAAGCTCAAATCTGGAATTTTTATCAAAATCTTCTATATCTTCAGCAATGAAACTCAATATGTACTTCTGAATGAAGCACACTCCCAATAGACCATCTAGGGAACCATAGTTTCAGGTCCGAAGAATGGTGTAGAAAGCTAAGCTTCCCCTTAGCCGGGTTCTGAATTCAATCCAACAACATTTCGATATCATAAACCAAAGATGATAAATGAATGAGCAATGGCCTGCTTTTATAGAATTGAAGGTGACTGTTGGCTTTCCATCTATCCTCCAAAGGGACGCCCAATTCATGACTATTGGCCTTCTATTCAGGAGTTATGCAGTGAAGAGGTTAGTAAAGAAGCTGATTTTGAAAATCATGACAATGAAAACAAAACAGAAAGGTCGATGGTTGATAAGCAAAGCCTCTTTGCTGATTGGGATCAAGGGCTTAAAGAGCTGCAAGTTTTGAAGGATAATTTATTGGTTTCAGAAGAGAAGATTGTTAAAGTGTTATCAAGATTTGATAGCACACATAATTTAATTGAAGAACTCTATTGGAGGTCTCAATTTGAAGAGAAACTAAATGGAGTTAAAGATGGAGACTCTCTTTCCAAGATGCAATCTATCAAAGAGGCATTGGAATCCATAAAGCCAGATTATTTGCACTTGCTCTCAGATAAGGATCATGCTATTAGGTTTGCAGAGGAGACCTATGATGCCTACCAAGAGAAGGAGGAAGAGATGGATAGGCTTTGCCTTGATCTTACCTTAGCTCATCATTCATTGTGCAAAGTAGAAAATCAATCACCGATTGCAGCCACACTTAAGGAACAAGAAGCTAATACAAGGATTATGGAGATCAAGCAAATAGTTGAAGGAATAAATGAACTCCATAATGATGAAACATTGCAAAATACCAAGGTGATCCCATATGTTGATGGTGATTGGAAAGTGCATCAAGAGTGTGAACTCATGAGTTGGGGAGAGACTTTTCCACAAGAAGGGATAGTTTGCAGCTATGAGATAGATGATTTGATGGATAAAGAACGTGGTATTTAGCATGCTACACTTTGTGGGTCTTCAACTAATGATGGGCATCCACAAGTTGAAAAAGTTGAGATTGAATTTTATGAAGACACCAATGAAAGGAATGAAGAAAGTATTGTTGAGAACAACAGTCAATTTTCTTCACATGATTTGGTTAATCATAAGGTGATAGATAATTTCTATGAGGGTGTGCCATGTTTTTTGAGTAGTAATCATCTAGGGCCTTTTGATAATGAAAGAATAAGTGGATTCAAGGATGAAGTCTTCACAAGGGAAGTGTGGACTCAAGGAGATTTCTTCATCGTTGGCTTCAAGGTGTCAATAAAACAAGTCTTGGTAGTTGCTGGTCACTCCATTTCAGCAGCAAAGAGTGAAGTTTCTAGACTTATTACTCATGAAGTTTGGGAGAAAGAGGACCAAAACAGATTATTTACTTTCTTGACAATCCGTCTCTTGAGTTGAGTGATGTTTTGACTCATCTTAGTCCTTTGAGGGAATGGGAATTAAGGACAACATTTATTTTGTGCTTCATTGATGTTGATGTTTTCATGGATGGGTACATGGGTTTATCAAAGAAGACACTAACTTCTTGAATTTGCATTTTGCTTTGATTAGCACTTGGAGAAGTGTTGTGTACTTTTTCCGGTGCATTGGAGAACATTTTCAGTTGGGTATCCATGTTTGGAATCCTCAGAATGGCTTGATAGAGATTGTTATAAGTAGAAAGAGGAATCTTTGGAAAGACAAGGATTCTATGTTCAGTTTCTTTGATGTTGTTCCCATCCTTACCAGCCATTCGATGGTTCCTTTTTCTCATCAATTGGTGGTTTGGAGAGATAAGGATCCAATTTTTAGAGTCTTTGATGCTGCCCCCATTTTTACCAAACATTTGATGGTTCCTTTGGTTCATCCATTGATGGATTGGAGAGATGCTTCGAACAAAAGATGGTTTAATAATGGGTTGGAGTTCCTTGAGGGAATGCTTCCAGCCTTGGGCATGAATAGTTGTCATATTATGAACACTGATTTCCAAAGTTGCAGTAGCTGTTCAACTCCTTGTATGCTGATTTTCCTAAAATCAGACTTTAATTGGTTTATTTTAGACTTCATAGGCAGCTGGTACACTCATTTTTTCTCTTCACAATCTTTTTTCAGTGAGGGTTTATGGCCTCTAAAGTGGGAAATGATGTTTCATTGTGATTCGGATCAATTTTGGATGATGTTCAAATTCTTTCCTAGTGATCATCTTTGTTCAATCTCTTGCACTAGTGTTTGGGGCAACGAACCTTTGCCTGATTTGGTTCAAATTTTTGAGACTTTGGGGGAGAGATTGGTGGAAGTTTCTAGAAATTTTCTTGAATATGTCAGAATTACTCAGAGGAGGCATTATACATCCTTGAGGAGCTTTGAGGATGCAGTTGCTATGACTTTGCAAAGAGTTGTTTTTTCCTTTGCAAATAGCTATGATGGAGTCACATTTGCTGTTGTGATTTGGTTTGATGCTTTGAGGAGTTATGTTGATGAGGATATTTTTGAGTTGTTTAGATTATTCTTCTTTGTTCTCAGAATGGTGATTGACATTGACATTGCAGATTTTAACTCAGCGTTTTCAGGACATGAGATGCTGCAAAATTATGATTTCAATTTTTTCAGGATCGTCAGATTAAGCCACATGATTGGAGGGAGGACAGAGCAGTCTTGGGATATTGGTTATGTTTGTGTGATCAGAGAGGTGTAACATTAGCATGGTGGGTCTTTACAGAGATGGATTTGGGACCCTGGGATCCTAGTTGGCATAGTAAGGATCAAGCTGTTTTCTTGGAGAGTGGTGGCATTGCTTGAGGACAAGCAATTTTGGGAAGGGCGGACTGTAATGTCCCGAATTTCGCCCTACGCTCTTCATTTGGATTTAGCCTATTTCCGAAAATTTGTAGGCTACTCAGATGTGCAAATTTAGGGTTTCCACTTTCAAGTCATCATGCTATTTTTGGCAATCCATTAGTTTCAATATTGGCATTGATTTTGGTTATCTCCTTGGACCGAGTTTTCTACTTAGTCAATTTCATGTTTTTCAGTTGTACCCCACGCCTAGGAGTGATAACTTCATGTTGTTTTAAAGAGGGGACAATTAAGGGGTCATGTGAGCATTTAATTATTTAATAAATGCTTTATTATTGCAATATAAAGTTGGATGCCTAAAGGAGGATGAGTAATATTTTATTATTTCAAAAAAAGTAAAGGCTTAAAGGTGGCGTCCCTTTTGGAAGTTGAAGTGATTCGACTTCTTGGAATTTGAAGTGTTTCATTTGCCAATTGAAACTTATATATTACTGTTTTGTGAAGAGCTGATCATGTTATGTTTTGGAAAACAAAGTTATGCTGCTGGTTTGAAATCCAGAATCCGGCTAAGGGAAAGCTTAGGAAATTTACTCCATTCTTTGGGCCTGAAACTATGGTTCCCTAGATGGTTTGTTGGGAGTGTGCTTCATTCAAAAGTGCATATTGAGCATCAAAGTGAAGGAATTGGTGATTTTTATCAGTTTTGTACTTGCTGGTTGTTACACAGCTGAAGTAGATTTTCATTTGCAGCTTTTGATATGAATTTATTTTGGTTATGGGTATTGACTCTCTTTCTTTCTAAGCACATGGCGACCAATCTTGGAGAATATCAGATTTTATTTTGATGTGTATGATTTTTCCAAGCAAAATCGCCCTTGCAGGCAGGCCAGACCTTTCAAGAGCACATTGGAATTTGTGCCAAATTAATAGTAGAGTTTTGATGCTGGTTATTCATTGCAATTGGGGTGCCAACCTTCTAGAGAGCCATTGCATTTCGTTTCAATCAATTTGAAGTTATATTGATAAAGTTGTGAGCATTTGTTTGGTTTTTCTAATTGCTGATAGACATTTCCAGATTGCAGATTTATATATCAGATTGTTATAGTTTTTTGATTTTGGCTTCTAGCATAATTATTTGAGAGGTTTTTTCATTGAAGAAACCATCCTTTAATTGTATATTGTAATGATGGTAAAAACATTTGAAAATTGTAGTTATTTTTCATTGTAAAACTGAAAACAGTAGTACTGTTTCAGTGCTTTAATTTGCTGCATTTTCTTGTAATTAATTCACATCATTGTAACCCCTGGATGGTTTACCGCCAGTATGGATAAAGAACATTCTGGAAGCTTATCTCTCTTATTTGTAGCTATTTCTATTCATTGTAAAGCTAGTTATTAGTACTAATAGCTCTTTCGTTTTATTGCTGCAATTTATACTTGATTACACTCCCACAATTGAGTGGTTGAGTTTTAGAATAAACATCTTTCTTGTTTGTAAATTCCCCCCCCACAAAATAAGTGGTTGTGTGGACTGTTTTCCCCCCACAAAATAAGTGGAAGAGAGGATTTAATGGCTGACTTGCCGCCTTAATAATGTAATAATCTCACCCACTAAATAAGTGGAGTATTCCCACTGCTTGTGGATGCCTGCATCAGTAGATGAATTGTAATTTCAGTTCAGTATATACCTAATGATCCTCTGACCATATGCTATCACCTCGCCCACATTGGGATCTTGGTGAACATTCTTGGTTAGAGTTGCTTTCCATGCTGATTTGCATTTGGAGCTAATGCTAATCAGTGGTTTGATGCTGGTTTGTGTGTCTAATTTTGGGGAAAAAAGTAAGGGGAATATTTCAAAAACTGCCAAAAATAGAACTTACTAAAAATAGTAAATTCTGAAAAGTTGTTCTACTCACTTTGCATGTTATATCATTACAAAGCTTTTTGAAATCCTAGAAAGAATCCGCAATCAGAATCTCGAAGCTCCAATGTACTGGCTAAAAATAGCAAGTTCCAGAAAAGGTTGTTAGATGGAAATGCAGGTCACACCGTTCAGAAGCTCTCTAAAAACCCATAAAACTCCACTAGATATGCATTAGAAACTCCTACATGCAAACCTTCAAAAATGCTTTAGAATCCCAAATTGATAGGAAACCCTAATTTTACCTCTGACAAGCCTACGGGCTTCCGAAAATAGGCTATTAGTCACTAAAGGGCGTATAGCTAAAATGGGGACATTACATGAACCCTCTCAAAAAAGAATGAATAACATAGCAAGGTGAAGGGTTGGGTTTTATAAGAAATAGCAACAAGGATTCAAAAACTCGTAGACATTTATGGATTTTTTTTTATAGAACTTAACTGCGCTAAAAATGAGTCCACAATCTATTTGAGTCCACAAAAATGTAAAATCATTTGTCAGTTGATCTTCTCTATTTATGTTGGATTGCCTTTCATCAAACTCTTTGCTGATGAAAATATCTTGGTTGTCCTTCATGACTCCAGCGACAGATTTCTTGATGGTCTCCGATGGATGTCTGATCAGATCCATATCCAAATGAATGATGGTGCCAAAGTGTAGTATAGAAAACAAAAAAATGTGTGAACTACCAAACCAGAATGAAGTATAAAGAGAGAAAAAATAGAACTTGGCTTATTACTTGTGCTCATGAAAAATATACAACCGTATCAGTAGGGAGAAACATAATGATGTCTCCCCAACATAACCTTGGACATAACTATATAAAGGTAGAAAGCATTGATCAAGAGGTGTGTTAGTTGGCAACCATGGACAACAACCTGATAGGCTGACCTCCACCAACCAAAAGGAAGTTTGTATGGACAAACAACACTTAAATCAGGGTGAACACCTTTAATTATGTCTTTATCAAGTTGTTAAATACAAAAGCAAACTATAACAAAACTGATTATGCCTACAAAAATCTGTGAAGTTCGAATCGTCAAGCAGAGAGGTTAGTTCTGAGACATTGTGTTGGCGTTCCAATTCACACCTCTGGTGTGTGGATTGGATACGGACAGCTATGCACAGATAAACTGCTCTTCAAATTAGGAGAGGAAGCTCCCTCTTTTGCTGATTATGCTAAAAAGAAATGTAAACTAAATTCCTATCTTTTTATCTTGGCTGAGAGCACAAGGTTTATAAAACTCTTTGCATTGCAGCTGAGGTTTTCTCTGGTTTTGTAATCTCAACTACAACTAGGCCCAAATTTATAACGCTTCTATCTCCTCGAGTAAATTTAGAGCAAGAGGATTTAGAAGCAAACGGGGAATGATTTTGGCTAACTTAGACAAACTTGTTCTCAGAACTCATCCAAAGGCTCATTGCTCTTTCAGATTTATGCTGAAATAGAATTTATTGAAAGTAAAACATCAAACGATAAACTAAATCTCAAGATTCCCTTGAAGGCTCATTGCTCTTTTCGAGGTGTAGGCTGAAATAAAGGTTATAAAAACAGAACATTAAATGATCTCAGGATTCCCTTGAAGGCTCATTGCTCTTTCCGAGGTGTAGATCGAAACAAAGATTATATAAACAACAATATTTGAAAGATCTTCAGACTTTGGATCAAAGACACATTGTACTTTTGATTTATTTCCTCAAACTCAATCAACGATTAAACGTTTGGGACAGCAAATTGCATGAAAGGAGACAATCATACAAAATACGATCAACCAAATCACACTGAACAAAGTGAACATCTATTGACTTGCAAGCTTGAAGGCACAAAGGCGCAGCAATTTTGTATAGTAATAACGGTTAAAATACAATGAGCAAGGTTGCACTTATTTATAGACACTCAAAGGAGTAGGGAAACCTAAAATCTCCTTGAGTTAAACAGTTCTTGCCAATTTGCAAGATTTATTCCTATGCCTAAACAAATGTAACTAACAGTTAACTGGAAAGACTACTTTAGTTAACTAATTTTAAAACTAAAACTAACTCCAATTGTACAAAGGTGTCTCCAAAAATAGACATGCATGAAAGGTGGGACAACAAGTTAACTTGGAAAAGGCGTCGAGTTTAACTACTGTCTTAAATGCTATCTTTGGAAAAGGTAGGACATCTCAACTGGCAGTTCACTGCTTGTCAACAACTTGAGTTCTATTCTTGGAAATATCTGCACACTTCAACTGGCAATTCACTGATTGGTAACTTTGGCGGCTCTGTAATTGGAGTGATGATTTCTGTTTCTTCTGCAACTTTATGCTTCTAATGCTTTTCTTGATTTTTCTCAATGGAAGAGTATTGCATGATGAAATCGTGAAGTTGGACTGTGAACACTCTAGTTGTGAGAAATGCTCATGAACTCGCTACACACCCAGAGTTCCAACGATATTCAACCCTCTAAACTGGCCTTGAAAGGCTATCAGATATATGAGGTATGAAACCATATGAAATTTGTGGACTTTGAGTGTCTACGCCTATCAATTTCCACCGAATTCACTTGATGTAAGTTGGTGTCGAATGTTCTCACGAAATCGTGAATCAAGACCGATTTGGTCTTGAATTCAACTTGAGAGAATTGCATATTGAAAATTTGGAAGAATGACGGGGCACGCGACACTATTTGAACAACTTTTTCTATAGAGGCTAAAATAGCTTCGCCGAGGGGTAGTTTTTAATGAAAATTTATGAGACATGGGTTTTGTTAAGAATATCTCTTTGAATGGAGCCAAAACGTTAGATTTTTGAAAAATGACTTTTTCTTGGACATGCAACAAACCCTCAGAGGTAGAGCTGCAAAAACTATTTTTTCCTAGAAAATTCTGGCACATGAGTTTTGTAGGCACCTGTGAGCTGAGTAGACCCAAAATGTCATTTTTTGAAAAAGATGATTTTTTCAAAAACCCTAAAAAATGAGGGTAGCGGGGCAATTTTTTCGGAAACTTCTGGCACGTGGGTTTTGTGGCCAATCTTGTGCTGAATGAACCCAAAAGGTCAGATTTGTGAAAAGATTGAGTTTGCTCGAACATGCAAGAAAACCTAAGACAAAAGGTGAAGAAGTTGGGAAAAATTTCCAATCTTTGAGAACAACGCCAAATGGAAAGACCCCATATGATGAAATTCTGGAAAGATCTTTTGTCTCTGAAAAGGACGTCCGGGAAAAATAGAGTTTGGAAAACTATTCCTTTGTGCAATCTGATCTCGGAAATACGAAGAACATTGAAAACCTCTTCCGTTTGATCCTTCAATTGTCGTAGAGAAGAAAGCTTTTGTGTTTGGCGTTTGAAGTCAGCCTGCAAGAATAATGAAAAAGGACGCCCAAATGCTTGATAAATAGACTTTGGAGGTGAAAGCATCAGTTAACTCGTCATTACCCTGATTTAGGAGTCAACTTGTGTGATTGATTGTTAACTGGAAGTTTTCCCCAAATTTTGGGACGGCTAGGCATGAGGAAGCCTTCAAAAATCGTAACTCAAGTCAAATTGGTCCCACTTTGACTTTAGGCATCCAAGTTTCACCAATGTTAGAATATTTTTGAAGAATTTCCTCTTTTTCTATGATGAACTGCCTTTGTTTGATCTTGAATTCCAATCGCCTGATTGATCCTGAGGCCTAGCTAACAGATTCACTGCAGAGTTGGATCAACTTTGAAAAGATGTTACTGGAAGCAACAAACCTTGAAAATGACTTTTGATGGCTCAAATTTCTAGGCGCCTTTTCCTAGAAGGGTGCTTTTGTTTGCCAGATTTAACCAATTTTTTGGATGATTTTCAATTTCCTCCATTTGACCTCCCATGCTTCGATTTGTAGTAGTCGGTGATTGACGAATCTCGTGATTGAGATGTTGGATCCATTACGAAGCTGGAAACATTCCAAAAAAGATGACTGGTTTCACAAGCTCAAAAAACTATTGTAGGGGGTTCAAATTCCTAGGCACCCCTGGCCTGTAGGGGCGCTTTTGTGCTTCTGAGACACAATTTTCACCTTGTCACCTTTGACAAAATTTTCCAGTTTGACCTTCTTTGTTGGATGTTTGACTACTCCGGTGAACTTGCTGACAGACTCATTGCGAATACTGATCAAAATGGAGGACTTCCTGGGAGTTGTGACACCTGAAAGATGCATTTGATGCCTCAAAAGGTCGGGCACCTTTTGCTAGCAAGGTGCATTTCTGCTTAGTGTTAGCTAGTTTTCATGGATTTCAACTTTTCCTTCGTTTTACGTGTCCGTTTGATCTTCATTTGTTGGCATTCGACAGGTCTTTTGAGTTGGCAGATAGATTCACTATAGAGCTAGACTGAAGTCGGGATGAATTGCTTGGAGGCTGCAAACTCTAAAACTGACTTCTTAGTGCTTTAATTCTTGGGCGCCCCTGGCCTCTAAGGGCACTTTTCCTTGCTGGACTTTGTTGATTTCAAGTTTGTTGGCTTTCAATGTTTCTCGCTTGATCCTCGTTTGTGAGCGTTTCACCAATCCCATGATTGGGATGCTGGATTCATCACGAAGCTGGCAGGATTTTGAAGAGAATGATTGATTTTGCAAATCTCAATGGCTGCATTTGGCCCATTGAATTCATGGGCGCCCCTGGCTTGCAGGGGTGCTTCTGGCTCAAGTTGGCAGTCATTTTCAATGATTTTGCTCCTCACACTTCGCATTAACCGTGTCATTGACTTGAGATGACCACTGTTGTCGCTGATGTGAACATGTTCACCGTTGTGAGGGCTTTTGTCATTTCGCGTGCATGGGCACTTGAAAAAGTTGACCAAGGCGTTGACTGCAAAGGCATCTTCTTTGTAACAAGGCGTGCAACTTCTAGACTTAGTTTATTTTTTACATTTTTCGACTTTTGAAATCTCCTTCCGTCGTTGAGAATCTTTCAAGCATCTTTTTCCATAGATTCCTCTGTGAAGCATTTGAAGCTTAGATCTTGATACTTGGTACTGGCCATCTGCCATTGTTGACCTCGAAGGCCCTATCTTTCTCTTGAAAAAGTGAAACATACCCACTAAAGCAAATCTGACTTTTTGATGATTTTGACTTGACCAGTGTGATCGTGAAGTGAAATTAACCTATCAAAATCATTTTGAGTCATTTTTTAAAAGGTCCTATTTTTTAGGGTTTTCCTAAAAATAGAGGCCTGAAACCCTAATTTTCAAAATTTGCAAGTATCTTCTTGACAATAAACCCACAAAAGCCCATGCTTCGCTTGACCTAAAATTGACTTTTGACGACAATTTTACAAGATTTAGACCATTTTTTCCAATGCTTTATTGAAGCAAAATTTTTATTTTGGGTACAACACATTGCATAACCGCATGTTCATCAAATCCTTTAGGCAAATGATTTAAATTAAAAACTTGGATTAGTTTGACATTTGGACAATTGGGGTCATGTCATTCTAGTGTGTTGGGATGCTGTCAAGACACCTAAGTGTAAATTTGTGATCAAACCAATATCAAGGGGAAGTGGAAAGGATTGGTGCAGTCTAGAGAAGGTATGGTACTCCTTTGGAATGCATCTTTTCATAGTCATAGACCCAAAAAATTCTTGGAAAGGTAACAATAGTGAGTTTGCTGGTTGTGCAGGCGACCAACATGCATTTGCCACTGGCAAATTGTTGTTCACCCCGGTGAATTCTTCACAAAGCAGTGAATGAAATATGATTAAAGTGGTGAATGTGTCTCTGTGCAGGTAGTGAGTCAGCAATTGGAATGCCAATTGTTTTCTTTTATAGCTCGTTGGGGTGTTGTTGAGACATGTAATTGTGATTTGTGATCAAACCAATATCAAGGGGAAGTGGAGAGGATTGGTGCTGTCCAGAGAAGTTTTGGGACTCCTCTGGAATGCATCTTTACAAAGTCACAGACCTGAGAAGTACTTGGAAAGGTAAGAATGATGATTTTTCTGGTTGTGCAGACGGTGAACATGCCTTCGCCACTGGCAAAGTGTTGTTCACCCTGGTGAATTCCTCACAAAGCAGTGAATGAAATACTGTTAAAGCGGTGAATGTGTCTCTGTGTGGGTAGTGACTTAGCGATTGGAACACCAAATGTTTTCTTTTCTAGTTTAGTGATTGAACTTCCAACTTCTCGGCTTGGGGAAGGTGCGGAGAGTTGATATGGATCTTCTCTATGCTAGAGCAGAGGTTGGACACCTAGGTTGCTGGTGTTAGAACCATTGTTGAAGACAAAGCATGTGTGTGCAAAGTCTGTGAGAGCAGGGGAGTGCTTGTAGAGGTGTTTCAGAGCTCTTAGAGACCAGGTTGGTCATTGTAAATCTCTGTATTTCCTCATTGCTTAGTGAAATGGGGAGTCATTGCTCCTTAGAGTGGAGTTTTTGACCTGAAGTGGGTTTTTTCCAGGGTAATATGTGTCATTCCAGATTTGAGCATGTTTGTCTTGTTTATTTCTGCATGTGTTGACGGTTAATATCTCTATTTAGTATTTAAGCGGTTTGCATATGTTAAATAGCAGATGCATGCATTTGTTGAGCTGGATTAAGTGCAAGTAGACATTGTTTGAGATACTGGCATCAAAGGAATCTGATGCTAAAGGGCAGAAAGTGGCATAGCCACTCTGTTTATAGATTAATAAAGAAGTGGAGAGTGTCTACAAGCACAAAGATTATTGTTTCATAAGGTTGTCTGAATCTTCTGCCATTACATTAGCATCTAAAGCTTGTGAAGAAATTCTAAATCCTCGTTGAAAGTTTATTTAGGATTTGAAAACTATAGCAGAAGCCAGCAACCATTCTTGCAACCACATCAGAAGCATTAAAATGCTCAAACTGTTTTGCCTGGGAAGAATCATGCCACATTTTGGTCTGAATCTTTTCATGAAGACAGCTGTACCCTGAATTTGATTGAGAATGTGCAATAAGTTATGCTTTAAGTCAAAAACAAGAGCTCAATGTTGTCCATTGAAGGCTATAAATTTTCTTGTTATATTCTGATTGAAAATGTGTACTTTTTTGTGTTAAAAAACCCCAAAGCCAAGAATTATTTGATACACTGAACTTGTATTACTCAAAGCTGTGAGTCCAAATTACATAGCTGAAAGCTATGAATTTGAAAACCATAGTAGCTGCCAGTAACCATTCTTGCAACCACAGCAGATGCCATCAAAATACTCAACTGTTTGCCTCGAGAGAATCATGCCATATTATGATTTGAATCTTTTCTCGCAGAGAGCTGGACCCTGAATTTGGCTGAAAAAGTGCAACAATTGATGCTTTAAGCCAATATTTTTTAATCTCAATATTGGGTCCATTGAAGGGTATAACTTTTATGTTATAGTCAGATTGAAAGTGTGCACTTTTTTGTGTTAAAAAATCCCAAAGCTGAGCATTATTCGATACACTGAACTTGTATTACTCAAAGCTGCAAAATGAAACTGCAGAACATTCAATTTTTTTTGATGCAAGTTGATTAATTCATTTTCTAGCCCCTAGTTTCAGAGTTGAGTAGTTTTCTGGTGGTAAATCATTGATTTGCATCTCTTATATTGGGCTGTGTAGGTGTGCTCTGGATTAAGCACCATTTCTCACATTGATGGTGCTACTTCCAGCATCTAACATATTGAAAACTGTTGTATACTTGAGAACTAGTAGCAAGAAGAAGGCAGCTGCTGCTATACAAATTGAAAAAAAGAAGGAAAGGGAGAATCTCTGTCAAATGAAGTGAAGGAAAAAGTGCTCATGTTACTTGGAATATAGAGAAATGATTGGAGGAGATGCAGTTGCTGGCAAGATAAAGTACAAGGAGGTTGATATTATAAAGAAAAATGAAATCAGAGGTGGTTATTAACCATTATAAAAAATTGAGTGTGATGTAATTGGAATGAATTGAAAGATGATATGAAGTTTTGGAACTAAAAACTTAAAAAATATAAATCAACTTTTAAAAAAATTATAACAATCATCTAAAAAGAGTCTAAATTTATAAGAAGCATGGCTTTTTCATTAATGATACAAGTGATCATATTGGAGAAGATGGTTGCCGGTGTTAGAGATTTGAACCATATTTGGTAGTGGAGACATGATTCAAGACTTGAAAACTTGTAGACAATTTCAGTTCAATTTTATGTTCGCAAAAACACTTGAAGGGTGTATGGAGGATGGAAATTATTTTCATGTTCAAGATGTTATGACTGTTGCCACTACACTCTGTGAAGTTATATAAGCATTTAATAATGCTTATGGTGAGTGAAAGGGGTGTGAAAATAAAAATAAGGTTAAAAACTATGTGACTTATGTAACCAAGATACTGCTCTAACATGAGAAATGACAATCAATGATGCCCAGACCCTCAATGTGCAAAGATAGCAGTGATACAAAATAAAGATTTTATCCTACTAATGTAGGGCCCCTCAGCTCTTCCCCCAAACATGCATATACAGAGACCACTTACCAATTTTCAAGCAGTCTGGGATTGTATGAAAGTATGAAGGGAATAAGGAGCCTACAATATGAAGAAAATGACTAGAAACACCTATACTAAATGCTACTGGTGAGCACAAAATGGATGCCTGTGAAAATGTGATGTAGCACTGTTGGAGGCATGGAAGAGCAAGGTAGAAGTCCTGTCTACGATCTTTCTGATATATCCAACAACCTAGTCCACATGGCTGTGAGAGCTAGTAGATTTGAGTGACAGTGAGAATAGGTAATGTTGCCGTGCTTGTGGAAAAGGTTTCCTTGATGTGAATTTATATTGAGCCTAAGAGATTGGGAGGAGCACTAAAGGGTATGATGAGGTGCGAAGGGGTAGGGTAAGCCTAAGTGTAAGTACCACAGCACTAAAGGGTAGGATGGACCTTAAATTTAGGTTCAGTATGTTAAAGGGCTAGACAGACCTGAAATTTATGACTACTTTAGGAGGAGGAGAAGAGAATCTTAGAGAAATGGTTACGGAAGCTCTCCACAAAGTGGAATTCATCAAATGGTTGGCATGATTATAGAATAAGCATTATAGTAGCATCTGGAATGGAGATTCTCACTTGCTACCCTTCAAGGTTAGTGTGCATAATGAATTTCTGAAGTATACCTCATTCACATTGAAAAGGTAGAATTTACCCAAATTTTCAATATGATATCAGTGGAATCTAAATTAAGAACAGTTATGGCAGAGGTCAATGAGGCTTAGATAGTTCAGATAGTAAATTTTCCTTTGCCTCTCTTGAACTAGTGATGACATACCTGATGTGCACCAATATTTTGAGATTCAAATAATTCCCAAGTTCAAGAAGCTATTGTTACAACATGTCATTTAAATATCAAGACATTATTTTTAAAGTATGCTGAGAAGGCTCATTAGGATTTTTTTACAGTTCAGAATGATAATGAAGCTTCAAATCTTTAAAATTTAATAGAAATATATGGAATATGGTACAGAGCATTATATATGTGTGAATCTTTGATGTGTTGTCAATCTCCATCAGAATTTATCTGACATTGCAACACAGAATGCTGCAGCAAGTTTATACATTGTATATAAGCTTGTAGCAATACACGGGATTATAATCTACAGTATTTCATAAAAGGTTAATAGAAATATTAATGATAATTTTGGTGTGTTGCTTAAACATCTAGTTTCCTGTATATTGCT
Organism: Sequoia sempervirens; assembly: GCA_007258455.2. Taxonomy (NCBI): domain Eukaryota; kingdom Viridiplantae; phylum Streptophyta; class Pinopsida; order Cupressales; family Cupressaceae; genus Sequoia; species Sequoia sempervirens. Next base: position 1,348 of record VDFB02388805.1, on the reverse strand, counting down.
GAAAGGATGCTTGAACTAAGATTCAAGGTTCTGTTGCTAGCTATTTGAATTGAAAATTTTACTTCATATCCTGTTTAATTGATTATTCCAGTTTTTTCTTCAGTTCTAGTTTTTAACAGTGATTCTTACAGCCTCTTATTACATATTCAATGGCTGGAGACATCAAAGTCCCCTGTAATCTTGTATGGCAAATTTAATTGTTTACTCGAATGCCTCCATAGTAAATTTCTACTGATATTTGAAGCAGACCGTTCTGTTCTCATTCAAATTTCTCAAGATGCTAATACTATTTTCAGTCCCATGTCAGATCTGTTTACACCAGGTTATACTTCTCTTTAGAACTTAATGGGGTTTATCTAGATGTTAGAAACTTGGAATTGGGTTTCAATTTATTTGTGCCTCTAAAATAAAGTTGTGCACATGGTTTTTTATTAAAAAAATGAAATGTCATGTTTCAAAAGTATATCAATCTTGATAAGCTCTCCAATTATAATGATTTTCATATCTAACAGGCCTGGTGTTAGAGCTGCAAAAGCTGCTGGGATGGAGGTCGTAGCTGTGCCATCTATTCCAAAACAAGCTCATTTGTACACTGAAGCTGATACTGTGCTGAGCAATCTGTTTGATTTGTGTCCTGAACACTGGGGTCTTCCACCATTTGAAGATTGTAATTATCTGGTCTATTGATTTTCCCTGATTTATTCTGTATCAAGCAAAACCAAAATGAAAATTATAGTCATATACATTTTACTTGGAGGCCAATGGGACCTTTAGCAAAAGTTTTATATACCAAAATCAAATTATTGTAGAAATTGCACAAATTCCATACAACTCTACAGATCAATCCTTTATATGCTGATATTGTCCTGGAGAGTGTTAATAAATCTTTACAAATGATGAAAGCAGCTGATGGGGCTTAATCACTTTTTCCTTAGCTTTATCATGTGCTAACATGGATACCTCTTTACAAATCTCTCTTGCCAACTTCCTGATGCAGAAATAAAGTACTAGGAAATATTTCTTGGAGAAATAGTTTCCTGTTCCTGCCACTCCTGGCAGGTTTAGAAACAAATTTTTCAGTGCCAATTGTGGCCATGCATGATATTTACATAGTATAAGGTGCTACGTCATACCTTCATGCCCTATCATGCCAAATTTGATCCTACATTATAACTTAAAGCCCTCTCATCAGAATCATTTCAGCCAGATCTGATATTGACACACCCCTGAAAAGCAGCCCAAAAGGTCTTCCTAGAGGGAAGGAAGTGGCCTCCTTTTTGAAACCTGGATGTTCAATAAAACCATCAAGAGCTCATACAATGCTCATGGAGACATACAAATAGATAAC
>VDFB02388804.1:0-31872 GCA_007258455.2 Sequoia sempervirens | reverse complement strand
AAAAGCTCTTAGATGTCTAAGTGAAGGCTTTTTCCCTGACCATGCCTCCATTGGCATTTTATCAACAAGCACTGATGTAGGAGATCTATTTAGTAATTAACAAGTAGTGGCAATAGCTTCAGCCCAAAAATTTTGTTCTAGATCAGCTCCACTCAACATGCTCCTAGCCCTCTCCATCAATGTTTTGTTCATTCTTTCTGCAACTCCATTATGTTGCAAAGAATATGGAGTTGTATTTTTTCTTTTAATACCGCAATTTGTACAGAATTTGTCAAAGTCTGCAGAATAGTACTTACCGCCATTGTCAGTCCTCAAACATTTAATTTTCTTTCCATTCTGAGTTTCTATCATAGCCTTGAATTCCTTAAAATGACTGAAAACTTTAGATTTACTCTTTAAAAAATATACCCATGTTCTCCTACTAAAATCATCAATGAAAGTAACATAATAAACTGATTTACCAATAGAAGCAACATCAACAAGACCAAATACATCAAAATGAATCAGATCCAAGATACATGAAGACTTATGAGAAGACAAGTGAAACTAAACATGGTTTTGTTTACCATAAATACAATTTTCACATAAATCAAACTCTAGATTGCAAGCATTCAACCCCTCAACAAGGTTCTTGCTTTATAGGGATTTTAAACCCTTCTCTCCAATGTGGCCAAGCATTTGGTACCATAACATGGTCTTCTCTACAGGAAATTTTGATTCGGTTGATAGAGCACCCTTGGGTACCCAGAAGCCGCGACCATCTGTAGAAGAGGAAACCATCTCTTTTTTCAACAAAGTAGTTTCTGGCTTAGTTTTATCAGAAGTGTTATTGCATTCAATTGTGTATGCATCAAGCTAGTACAATGTACCCAATCTACTTCCTCTCACTATCACCATAGAACCTCTCACCATTTTCACACCTGCTTCAGAAAAATGTACATGCACACCCACATCTATTAGCTTGCTAACAAATAATAAATTTATTGCTAGTCTTGGGATATGCAAGACACCATCAAATCGTCTAGCTATACCATCAGTAAACTTCAGATGAATACTACCACGGCCAACAATATCAAGGAAAGAATAATCACCCAAAAACACCTTACCACCATCATAGTTTTCATACTAAACTGGTTTTTGTTAGGAATTGTGTGGAAAGATGCACCTGAGTCTATCAACCATACCTTATCACCTGCACGAGTGGCCAAGGCTGCAATAAAGGCATCTCCATCTTCCTTTTTAGACTCAGAATCAGAAATTTTCTTCTTCTTCTTCTTTTTGTTCTCTTCTTTACACTCCTTTTAGAAGTGTCTGGGTTTTCCATAGTTCCAACATATTACCTTGGACTTACCAGGAGATTTTGATCTCCCCTTATTTTTGGACTTTGAACAACCACGTTGCTTCTCATCTTTGCCTCGTTCCTTTTTTCTTCCTCAAACACTCAAAGCCTCTTTGGAATTCAGAGACACCTTCCTTCTCATCTCTTTGGAGAGTAGAGAACCAACAACATCCTCCATCTTCAAGATGACAGAAGTGCTCCCAATGGCCATGACTAGTTATCCCATGAGTCTGGTAGCGAACACAACAAAGTTTGGCACCTTTCTTCTTCGTCCATTTTAACCCCAACTGAGGTCAACTGAGTCACCAACATATTGAATGTTTCCAAATGCTTAGAAATTCATCCACCTTCTTCCTCAAGAAAACCTTATTTACTAGGGATTTGGCTTGGTATATCTCACCCAACTTCTTCCAAAGATTCTTCGAAGTGGATTCTTCGTGGAAATTTATCAAGATTGAATCTGCAAGACATAGTCTAATGAGACCTTTAGCTTTTCTATCCATTACATCATATTTTGATGCATCCCATAGATCTTGATCAATCAACAGGTCTTCCATCTTTAGCTTCCACCTTTCAAAGTTCGTGCCAAAAAACTTCTCTACCTCAATCCTCTCAGATGTGCTTGTCATTTGGAAAAGATATCTACAACAAGATCACAATGTATCCTCTACACAAGCTCCCACTCAAACCTTGATTAGCTCAAAAAACCCAACCACCCACAATTGAAACCAAAGGTGATCAAGCTCTGATACCACTTGTAAGGAAATTAGAGTAGCAGAAAAAATTTCCTATGCCAATCTTGAGAAGAGATATTATGCAAAAAAATTAAAAGTTGATCAAATAGTTATAGAAATTCTAGCAACACATTCATAACAAGAAAATAACCAATTAACACAAACACTAGATATACATGGTAAGAACCCTTTCAGGTGAAAAACCCCACACTCTAAAGCCTGCTCAATGTATTTCAAATCCAACAACAAGATTACATACACTTGCAGAGCAAGTCTTTTATAGGAGTATCACCAGTAAACAATTTTGGAAGAATTTTGGTAGCAATTTGACAGCATAACAGTACCTGCAAACTCAACACACAAACTACTCCTCAAGCCTTCAATTTATAGACTTCTAGCTATATAAGAAACCACCAGCGGTTTACAAAACCATGTGCTTGGCTTCTCCACCAAGATTCCATTCTAAAAATAAACTCTCATGTCCAAATTCATATTTCCCATTTTTACCCTTACAGATGTCATAAAATCTGTCATAATGTGCCTTAAAATAGGCCTTCCATAACCTACCACTATGTGGGAATCTTTTGACATCTAATAAACTAATTTTCAATGCACCAATAGTGAGTAACAGCTATAGAAAAAATATTAAATATAAAAAATAAATACTACATGAAATCTGCAAGGTTGAGACACCTCATTTCCCAACAACCACAAAGAAGACATGTCACATGAAGTAAGAAGACCACACTTTGAAGAAAACAATGAGCAGAGATGTGTATGCCCCCACTTTTAAAAAATTCCTAAACACCATGTTGTGAGAAATTACTTTAAAGTAGAAAATGATAAATGTCAATACATGAGAGCTTTATTCGGAAAGCCTATGCAAAACATATGTTTCCAAGATAGAGCTACATCATGAAAAGGAGAGTTTCCCCCCATATATAATCCTAGGGATCTATAGATTTGGGTTCAACGTTATGTCTTTGCTACAGTGATATAATTGAGCCCAAAATATTCATCATTCCCCAAATAACTCAATGAACAATGACACATAAAGAGTGAAAGCAAAGAAAATATTTTGGGTCAACATGGAAGAGACCTAAATGTCTCAACGCCTTGCATCATCCCCAAAAGGAAAACACAAGACAAAATATAAAGATAAATAGTTACGATAAATAGAAGAATAAAGATACAAATAGAAGAATGTCACAATAGATTTGCTTCCTTTGTATCCTTGCACCAATGAAGTGACAAGGGTTATCCAAAGTAGGCTCACAAACATATAAAGACATGTCAAGCAACACTTTACGGGGGATCACATTACGCACATGCAATCACAAAGAACATGAAAAGAAAATGAAGAAAATACTAGTATGGCACTTGTGAGTCAACCTATAGTAGGTCTTCTGCATCCAAATCTTGTTCATCATATGCAGAAGGCGAATAACTAGCCAAAGGGACAACAACAAGTGTTGTACTAGGAGCATCACTAGGTTCAACACATGGTAAGTCACTATTGTTAGGAGGATCATCACAGTTGTTATCATCTAAGCTCATGGAAGAGGAAAACGATAAATTCGGCTCATTATGCACTTCCTCATCAATCTTAGCAATCTCATCATCATCATCCAAGTTAATCACAATTGGAGGCCTAATGACAATGTCCATAGAAGTTTCATGTGTTTGTTGTTGTGGCGAAGGTGGAGAATCATCATGCTTTGTTTCAATTGGTGTTTGATCTTGATTTTTTTTAATTCTCTTATTTTAACTTATGAGAAATAGCACGACATCTACGCCTATGCTCTTTATCATTTTTATTTATTCTTGTGCGATTTTCAAGTTGTGATTTTATAGGAGCGGGTTTATCAGCCATTGGTTTCTTTTCTTCCCATAAGGGAGAAACAAAAGGAACCATGGAAGGTTGTTCAACCACTTTCTCTTTGGCTTTATAAACTTATTTGATCTTAGGAGGGACAATAGGACTTATTTGGTTATCTCATGGTATTTTATAGGAAATAGATGAAGGATTTGTCATGGGTTGGTCTTGGTTACTTGGAAGGGCTTTTGGGTCGATCATGGTTTCATCAATGATAGGAGGCTCAATCATGGGTTGAGGCATGTTAATAAGGGATAATTCTGCTATGCACTTTGCCTTGAACTTTTGAAAAGATTTAAAAAATAATTTCTCACGAGGCTTAAGAGTTTCCATAGGTTCAAGCCAAAATAAATCTAATGACAAATTCCCACAGGAAGACGCATGATTAAAGCAACTATGATGCACAATAAATATATCATTTCCAAATGGAAAATTTAAGCATTTATGTACTACTGATGGGATGACATCCATGGAGTGTAGCTATGGATAACAAAGCTTCAAATAGAATTGGTCTGACAATGGGATGATGTAGAATGAGACATTCAATTGTTTTGGTCCAAATTTTAAAGGAATAGTGATCGAACCTATTGTAGGGAAAGCAAAAAAATTATGTGTTTTGATCCATGCTTTCAGTTGTTCATAAGAATATTGATAAAGTTCATGCACAAATAAGAATTCCTCAGTGATCACATTATCTACACACATGGGATTAATTAATATCCCATTATTAGGCTTTCCATTGATTCTTCCAGCGATGTACAGAGGAACATTAGGTGCATGTCTAATTATTTCATTTTGTGAGAAAGCAATGTCAAGGGGCATTTTGGTTTGGCCCTTACAAGGTTGAGCATCCATGAAGTTAACCATACATTGTAATTCTTCTTCATTTTCACTTGTGTTGTCATTATTTATATCTTGAAATTTTTCAACATTCATCATATCATTCTTGGTATTAGTATCTTTCACAAAAGAGATATTATGATTTGGCATGGGGTTGGTAAAGATTGTAAATTTTGGTTGGGTGGGGAAACGGACAGTTCCTTGATCATTAACACCACCAATCTGGATGTGATTAGAATCAATGAGGTCTTACACGATATGTTTAAGATGCTTACATTGTTTTGTATCATGTCCATTTTTTCAGTGATAATGGAAAAAGACATTGGAGTTAAAGTTTGGAGGTAAGGGCTTAGTGGTATCAATGGCTCTAACAGGAGGTAAGTTAACTAAGTTCTTACTTATAAGTTGCAACATAATGGAGTGAAGGGTATCGACTAATGAGGAAAATTGTCTACTTCTTTCCCTAAATGGATATGGATTTTTCATTTTTATGGCAGCCACTTGGGAGTTAACATGACTTGTTTGAGGTGTATTTAGTTATAAAAATACCTTATTTTATTTCTTGAAGGGTTGGAAATTGCTATGGGGCACAGATTCAAATTTCTTAGGACTATTAGGAGTTTTTGTTTCATGATGACTAACCGAATTTATAATCATGAAGGGTCGTGTCCAAGTGTGTAGAGGGAAATTTCATCATCCCAAGTTTTTCTTGGATTTTATCTTGCAAATTTTTGATGAACATTCTTTGAAGATCAACATCAAGAATCTTAATGTTGATTTGTGAGTAAAACAATTGATAGCGGGTTATAAAATATGTGACCTTTTCATAATCCTTTTGTTTACATTGCATTAAATAATCTAAGGTCATCTTGGGACCCATGTGCACTTGGAAATGGTTAATAAAGGCATCAACAAGTTCATTGAATGAATGAATTGAGTTATTCAGTAAAGAACAAAACCACTCCAAGGTAGTGTCTTTTAAGGACCTAGGAAAAAATTTAGCCAAGAGCTTATCCTTAAAAATGAAGTCACTACATAAGGTTGTGTATATTGAAACATGGTTACTAGGATCTCCTTTACCACCATATTTCTCAAATATAGGAATGTCTATGCATTGTGGAAATTGTGCTCTCAATATCTCTAAGGATAATGGGTTTCTTTTGACAAATTGTGACGGTTGGCCATTTTGATTTTGGTTCAATGTGGCAATTTTTTGTTGGAGGGATGAAAACTTTTGTAAGAGCTAGTTAAGGAAAAAATCATTGGTTGTGTTGTGAGATGGAGGCGAATATGGTGGAGGTGTATATGTATTTGAAGGACAACTAAATTGTAAGTTTGTGAGGGGAGATGGATTAGGGGATATGAGATTTGAATGCACAAAGCTAAGAGGATTCCTAATGGAAATACCTAAGGTTGTATTGGCATTGCTAGTTGGTTGTATGGTTGTAGTAATAGTTGGATTAGTGTATGTAAGAGTAGAGGCCACAGTTGTAGGAGGAGGAATTGAATTTCCACCTTGAATTTGAGTATACCCCAAAGTTTGAGCACAACTAGCCATTGTAGGGACATGATTTTTTATGATATGAGATAGGCTACACACAATTTCTATTCCTTGTTCATTATCAAGCATTTTCCTCATGTTATCTATGACAAGAACTACATTACTAGCAATGTATTCAAAACTCACAAAGTTTTACAATTTTTTTAAGGCTTCATCCATTTGTTTTAGGTTTTCTTGAGGGACATTAGCAACCATTATGTCAACATCAATGCCATTTTTTGTGGGTAGGGTGGGCATAGGAAATTTGGTATCAAAGCTATGGTCCATAGTGGGTTGACTAGTATCAACATTATGAGTGAAAGAGTTGGAAAACTCAAGACCCATAGCAGATGTAGTAGCGTGGGATGGCATGAGTCTCGAACTACGTCTCACTACAGTATTGGTAATAGGCCACCAAGTTGTGAAGCTCATACAAGTTTCACCAAACCTAAGTGCACCCAAAATGGAGAATAGACACTAAAAAAATGCAACACCCAAAAAGTATGAAGTGCAATGGAAGTATGTAAAAAGAGAGCAATTTTCAGATTTGAAACAAGATAATCTACTGATTATACTATACAAAATCTTGAAAATAATGTCTTTTAATGTCAATTTTGATTTCAAATAATGCACTTGATTTGACCAATTGAACTTAATGCAAGCAATTATAGAATTTTCTAATTTTCAAAATTGAAACACAAAACTAACACCAAATCAAAATGAAGCAAATAGAGACAAATTACTGCCCAGAAATTTGAAAAAGCACTTGTACAAGGACTAATTCTCCCTAATGCAAATGGGTCCCAGGATAGGGTTTTGAAAAATCAAAATTTGAATTTCCAATTTCAGGTTACACGTTGTGGTTTCAATGACAAAATTTTCCAGATTTAGGTGTCCTAATGCAAGTGAAATTAGTGACAAATGATGAACAAAGTGACACTTTTTGAAATGTAATTTTGACCAAATTTTTGAATGTGAATGATTGAAAATACACTAATATGCATCTAATTTTTTGGATTTTTCATATTTTAAACAATGCAAAATGCAAATTTAAAACCCTATATGAGATACAAAATAATGCAATTTTAACAACCCTAAATGAAATGAAAACTAATGCAGTGTAATGCAAACTAATGTGAATACTAGATCTAGGGTTTGAATGGAATCCAAATCAGAAAATTTATAGTGCAAGAATGTCGGGATCACCAAAATGAAGAAAAGGAAAATAGGGTTTGATGGATATGAAATGGGGGTGTGCACCTATCTTCCTTATTTCATTAGGAAAAAGAGATCCCCAGAGGTAAGATTGACTTTCAACCCTTCAGTGAGTCAACCTTGATGGAGATCTTGTTGTTTTCCTTATGCAAAGCTGGGGTAAAAGCTACCTAAAATATACTTTGGGGAGAAAAACTAAAAATAGTAAATGAACTCAATTATGCAATGTGAAACTTGAATCATCAATTTAAATCATAAAACTATCAGAATCAACAAAATTTTGACATATCTAAGAAGGGTAAGACTTTATGCATCTGTGACCAAAATCTTCTACTGAGTGTCCTCCTGGGATAGATTTTCCCTAGGGCGAAGGGGTCTTGCTATAGGGATACAAAATTTGTTTTCACAGTCCTCTGCTCCTGAGTCTGCACTCTTGATTCCTTTAGATCTCATAGTCGAAAAGTCAGAAATAAATTTTGCAAGTGAGTTTTTGTGGCTTGACAACTTTGCAAAATTGCACTTTTGATCAATCTTCAATCCTTCTTCACCTGTAAATCTGCAAATACAAAGAGAGGGAAAAATTGTTTGTTTTGGTGAATGGGGGTTTTCCTCGGTCAAACCCCATTTTGGTAATTAAACCTTGAAATGAAATGAAACATGAATAGAAGGAATGATGAATGAACACTAGCATGTTGCAACTCACCAAACCCTTAAATGGAGATCCTTAGAGGATTGAAGTCTAATACATCTCTCCAAGGTCTTGATCTTGCATGAAATGGCTTGATTGGATGTTGATCTTCATGCTTGCATGCTTGAAACCTACATCACAATGTTAGCTCCAAAAACATGCATGAATGAAGATAACTTTGACATGATGCTTGAGATCATAAATACTGCAAAAAATGATAGAGAAATATGATCTTGAATGCTTTTGACTAATCTTAGCTCTTGTGAAGTTCACCTCTAGTTTGTTAGATTTGAATTGATTAAAAGATCTTGTATTTATAGGTAATTTTATAATTTCCTGACAATTAAACATCAAAGGACGATAATTGCAAATTGAATTTGAATCATAATTTTTCTTCCAAAAACATATTAAAATTTGAGATCCTCAACTTAAGGGAGACCCATTCACCCTTGGGCGAATGGGTTCTAGGACCTAAATCTAGGACACTCAATTTCCAAGGCAATTTAATTAATGTTTGCAATTGTTTAATACAAGTTTCCCTTTCAGAAAATGGGATTAATTAGACTTTTAAATACATAATTGGGCCAATTAGAAGTTTTATTAAGTCCAATTTATTAAGGGACCCAAACATAGAGTGAAAATGTAAAGGAGTACATTTTTCAACACTACATGAGGTAGCGATTGTTTCACTAGAAAATTTCGCAGAGTGTGAGTAGCTTCTAGGGTTTGATCTTAGCTGAGTGAGCAAAGAAGTTAGTATGCGTAGGAGGCAAGTGAGTGTTTTAGAATAAGATGGAGTGTTAAATATATGAGTGGGTGGTAGTGTATTCAATACTACTTGCCATTATGCGGGCCTTTCTAGTTGTCTCATTTTTTGATGTGATGGGTTAGTTTTTGGTTTTTTTGATTTTTTATTGTTTCTATGGTTTAAACTATAGTACGTAATATACATTAGGGTGTTAGTCTCATATTTGATGATTCCAATCTATTGGAAATTGGTAGTGTTTGAGGTGTGCACAATTTACATATCTGGTTAGGAGTGTGCCATTCATTTGTATAAGTTGTACTGCTCCAGAATTGTTGATGTTATGGATATAGTATGGCCCTAACCATCTAATCTTCAGTTTCCATTTCTTCTTGAACTTACTGTCATAAAGTAGTACCATGTCCCCTATTTTGATTGTTTTCAATCTTAGGTTTTTATCTTGCCATGATTTTTTCCTTTGGCGCTCAAGTTGGTGGTTTTATATTGCAATTTGTCTATACTCATCTAATTTGTCCAAATCTTTTATTCTTTGTTTGAGGGGTCGATCATCTTCCAACCGCAAGTTTGGTGTGGTACATAGGTTGGGGACTATAAATTTCATAGGGAATATGGCATCAATACCATAGACTAGTTGAAATGGAGTGAATTTTTTAGTCCTTTTATATGATGTATGGTGTGCCCATAGTACCGTAGGTACTTTTATATCCTATTATTTTCTATTTTTGACACACATTTTAGTGAGAACTTTTCCAATTATTTTGTTCAATGCTTCACTTGCCCCATTGGCCTTTGGATGATAGGGGGAACTTCTATTGTGTGTTATCATAAAATTTTGTATTAGTTCTTTTACCATTTTATTTATAAAGTGTTTTCACTTGCCCCATTGGCCTTTGGATGATGTGATTATGTTCTCATATAAAATCCTTGTTGCAGTCTTAATGGTACAATCCTTTGTAGGTACTGCCTTTTCCCATTTTGTAAGGTATTCTACTTTGGGTATAATGAACCTTGCCTTAAAATATTTTGTTGGTGGGTCAATAGGTCCAATAAAATCTATGACCCATTTTTTAAAAGGATTTTGTGCTAGTAACAATCTTAATGGATGGCATTCAATCTCTTGTGATAGGTTTCCCTACTCTTTGGGAAATATCACATCCTTTTGTGTATTCCTTAGCATCTTTATGAAGAGTTGGTCACCATATACCTGCAAGTTGTATCCTTCTAGTTGTAGTTTCTTTGAAGTTATTCCCCCTACAAGTCCTTCATTTGCTTCTTTTAAAATTGACTTCCTTTCATGTTTGTAGAACACTCTTCTCAAGATATCATCTTTACCTAAATGATGTAATTCTCCTTCAACTAAGAGGTATGGGGAAACCCTCCGCACAAGTAATTGTTTCTCTTGCAATGATATTTCTTTAGGAAATATCCCTGTAAATAGTAAAATAGCAATCTCCTGCAACTCCTTGAAATAGTAATAGCCATTTGCATGTGCATCCATATGTTACCAGTTTATTGAGTAGATATTTAAGAGGTTCATGGTATGGCCTAATAAGGTCCCAAAAGATACCATAAAGGTACATTTCTTCAAATTCAGTGAAATTTGCATGCTCCTACTTCTATTTAGCATCCAACTAAACTTCTAGAAAATAATGTATGAAGTCTTTAAAGGTGTTAATCATTATTCTACTGAATATCGTAGGGGCATTTTTCAACCCAAAATACATCACACTGTACATATATAACCCCCTTCTGTCGCAATATTTGCCTCCATTAGTTTGAGGGGTTCATTATAGTATTTCTTCTTAGGTTTTGTACATTCTTCTATTCTCATTCTCCTTGGCTGGTTTCTATTCCTGGTCTAGATCTTCATCATTTTCTGCTGCACAATAATTTTTCTCCACATCGATTGATTCCCAATATAACCAATTAATGTATTCATATAGACCTTCTTTTGTTGGTGAGGAGGGTTGTGGTACCACTATTTTTTAATCTTCTTCTAGATTGAATATGATCTCTTTCATTCTTAGTAATGTAGCATGTATCTGAGGATTTTATTGGAAAAAGAAAAGGTATGGATGAAATCAGTTGTTACTTCATCCCAAGTTTTAGTTTCTCCTAGTCTCTCCTGATCAATATACTAAGTTTTTTTTGTCGGGTTAAGTGTCTAGTAGAACAGTTAGATGTATAATCTATCATTATACTTGTATCCTTCTTCCTAGAAGTGCATACACATGTCTAGATGATTTTTCAATGATATATCTCCCTCATATATGGGTATGTCCTCATATTCTCCTACTTCCGATAGGAATCTTTCTTTTATCAAGGTTTTGAAGATTTCCCACTTAACAAGAGTGTGCTTATATGTGTTATGCCAACATGTGACAATGTAGGTAAGAGTATGTGGTAGGATATCAAGTTTATAGGTTTCATTTGGGAAGATTTTTTCTATTTGTGATAGGTATGCCAATAAGTCTCCTACTTCAAAATATTTAGGTAACTTGATGTTTGAAATTCCATGTGAAATGTGATTGACCTAATGAGAAACTTTATTTTCTTCCTTTTCACCATTCTTTGTACCTGTACCAATCTCATGTGGTATGTTTTATGTAGGTGGTTCTTCCACCGGTGTCTTTCCTACCATAAATATCCTCTTGGAGCCAAAGATCCTACGAGATTAGGCTTTCGGTTCATCATGTAGCCATGCTTCTAGTACAATCTCGCTATCTGTACTTTCATCAGTTTCATCTATCTCCAATTCCCCTTTGAGTTAGGTTCTTCTCCAATTTCAGTTGTAGGTAGCTTGGTTATAGTGTGTAGCCTTTTATTATCATCGTCCTCTTCCACTGCATCCACCTCTTTTACATAGGTTTCCTCTTGATTCCTACCTAAGGGTATGTGTACTATCTGTCTATTATCTGCAAATGAAATTTATTCTTTTTTTGCACATCTATTATCCCCCATGAGTCTACAAACCATCTTAGTCATAGGAGTGCATCAAAAGAATAAATTGTTTTTTGAATTGTGACTACTTCAAAATCTACAACCCGTTTTACTCCTTTGACGTTCACTTCCACTTGTCTCCAAGTACCTAAGGTTTTCATTCTGGAACCACCCACCAAAGTGATGTTGTATTGGGTAGGTTCTAGTGTGGGTCTTCCTAAGTAGTCCCATATCCTTTTTGGGATTAGATTATATGCCCCTATATCGATCATTACTCTAGAGATCTTCTTGTTGTGAATCTAGAGGTTAATTATGATGGGTCTGGTTTTCCAGTGTTTCCCTACTGTCCTGACTTGCAGAATGGATTTCTTGTTCTAATATTAAGTGATTTTTTTTAACTTTGTTAGTAAGTAATGTTGCCCTACCATTTGTGCTAATTGTTTTAGTATTCTTACTTGTTTTGAGAAAAACCCATTCTCCTCTTTTCCCTTTCCTTGTCTTTTCTCAATGATTTTCCTAGCTTGTTTTAGGATCTGATCATGTTGTTTTTTGGTGGGGTGGAAACTTTCTTCCCCTTTTGAGCTTTCTTCTTCTAACGGTACTGCCTCCTCTCTTTCAGTATTGGTACGTTGTCTAGTGACTACTACCGCTTTACCCTTTTCTTTTGTTCTAAGGTCTTTGCAGTACTCATCTCCTTTACTAATTTCTTCGATAGTGTATCCTTCATTCCTTCCTACCTTCCGACATCTCCTTGTTTCCTCTTCTGGATTCTTGGGTACCTTCCAAAGGAGCCTTGCTCCTTTGTTTGCATTGGATTTTTGTGAATCTTCATTTTGGATTTGTGATGTTGTACTCTTATAATATTGGCATGCTTTGTCATAACTGAAGGCATTATGATCTTCTTGGCCGCAGAATCCACATTTTTTTCTTCTCTCACTCCAGCATTCAGTTGCAAAGTGTCCTAGTTTTCTGCAGTTAAAACTTGTAGTATCTACTCTCCTTCATCTTCCTCGACCTTGTCCTCTTCCTCGGCCTTGGCCTCTTCCTCTGCGGAATGAACCATTGTTATTGTATTGTTCCGGAGGTTGGATATTTTTTGCATTCTCCTAGTTTTGTTGTCAAGGTGGTGCTCTGTATCCAATATCTGATGCATATATTTTACTTTCTGCCAATCCTTTTACATATGCTAGTGTGTGTTGGTCTTTCTTGCTGACTGTGGTGTGATCTTCTCTTAATCGAAATAACTGTGATGGAAATTCTTTAGTATCGTGGTCATCCCACTCTTCGCAGACTCCACAGTAGACTGAATTCACCTTCTTAGGTATTGTCCAGAGGTCTACGCATAACATGTTTTCTTTCTTTTCCCCTATCTCTTTGGGACACTAATTTCTAACATAACCTTCTCTTTCATATTAGGTGAACCATATGTTAGTCCTGGGTGTATATATGTCTCTTTTTTCCATAATGTCTTGTTGTTGTCTTAGTTGTTCTACCCCTAGTCTAAGTTTCTCCAATTCTTTGTATTCTCTTTCTTTGTCCTGCTTGTGCCATGACTCATTCAATCCGGTAGGTAAATGTAACCAATTCTGGATATGTGTTGAAATTCCTTCCATCAAGTGCTATTATTATTTCCAGTAGGAACCCGAAAATGAACCACTGGATCTTTTGTTTGTCGCTTAGAGGTTTTTCCAAGCATCTAGTGACCTCTTTAAAATATTTTTCCAAATTCTTTGATTGATTCATCCTCCTGATGCATTAGTTCCCAGAGTTTACTTACTCCTTTTGTGGATAATTCCGGTGGGGCAAAATTTGCTAAGAAATCTTGCTTTACTGTATCTCAATATTTAGTGGTTTGGATAATTTTTTTGATACCACTGTAATGTTTCTCCTCAAATGGATTAGACGAAGTCAAATAGTTTGATGTCATCTCTAGTTAAGTTTTGTCTCTGCCATAAGGATTCTAAAATGAACACATGTTGAGTTTCTTTAGTTGTATCCTGCCCAAACATGGGTAATTTCATCGTGGTTGGTTCTTCTTCTGAATCACTATTTGTGTAGCCTATATCAAAATTGTATTTGCTTTGTATGTTTATATTGTCTTTTTCTTCTGGTTGTTTTTCTAATTCCTTTGTATATGTTCATCTTGCCTTTATTGGCATTAGGGGTGACTCTTAGCCCAGGGGTTGCATTTGTTCAAAGTTTCTTTTCGTTCTTTGGGTTCTTTGTTTATTGGTTAATGTCATTTGGTTAATTGATCGTGTCACTTCATTACAAGGTGTTAAATTTATATAATTCTTTTCATTTTTTATCGCCTCATCACTTCTTACCTTTAAGACACTTCTAGTGATTAATTCATCCATGTAATTATCATCAAATGCTATATTCCAAAGTTTTTGTATTGGAGTTTCTAATGGTGACCAATCTTTATTTATCTTTAGTTGGATATTTGTCCATTCTAGATGTATACTTGGTGTCTTACTTATAGGAGGTGTCATGATTTTTACTATCGCTCATTCCATTTCTCTTCTGGAATTTCCATAATCCTCAATTTCTTCTTCTATATTTTGAATAATGATTCATCTCATTTATATTAGAGCCTAGTTGCAGAATTTCTTCCCTATCTCTTATGGTAGTATCCTCTATGGCACACTCTTCTTCTCCTTCTTCGACAACACCCGCATTGGCACGCTCACTAGCACCCTAAATGACACACTCACTCTCTTTATTTTGGTTTTCTTCTGCAACCTCTAGGTTCTACTTGTTAGCCTTGTTTTCTACATCTTCCATTCTTTTGCAATACCTTTTCTATCTTTCCTAAATTTGATTTAGCCTGCTTTCTTCCGCATTCATCTCCATCCCTAACTTAATGATTTCAAGTATCTCCCTTTTTCTTTTGTTATCTCCTACTCCCAAATGTTTTCCAGGTCCGCACTTCCATTAGTCTCTATGCATATATATGTTGGAAGAAAATTTTGAACATTTGCATATTTTCAGGGATCTTTTCAGATCCCTCCCCCCTTTCCATTTTTCATCTCCTACTGGCCCACCCCCTCTCATAGAGGTGGCCCTTAGGGTCTAATGAAAAAAAATTCTACTTCTTTTCCTTTTTATGCTTTATACTTTCTTTACTGTTCTCTCCAGGACCCCGACAACATAACCTATGTTGGCAAGAAGAATGGGGAAATACAGTCTGAAGATCTATATCTCAAAGGTTCTCCCGTGTAGTTAGTTTATACCCTAGAGGATGCAATAAGAGAAACAAGTATTGCAATAAGGAATTTAGATGAACAAATAAGGTCTACTATACTAACAACAAAAGAATAATTCATTCATCCATAACATATGTAGATAATTCCTTATACCTCCTTATATTATACTATATTGCATACAAAGGGTAGGTCTTAGTCTTTGCGCATATCAAAATCACATATCATATCCTATCATAGCTTATGCTTCCGCATATGATTTACATTACATATATATGTATTTCCCATGAAGAGGCATGTCTCCTAATTACAACCAATGTCTTTTCCATCCTCTGTGGACCTTTTTGGTTGCCTACGATAAGATCCACTTTATCCCTTGACTTGCTAACAAGAATCAACAAAAGTTCAATAAAAACACAACAAAACATTCACAAAGACAACCCCCAATAAAACAAACCTAAAACATAAACAATAGAAAAATCCAACATTAAAAGTAAGCCAACACATCCCAAGGTCTAATCATATCTACCTGAGGATCTCCACTGCCTCAAGTTCTAGGTGATAAAAATTATCTTGTAGCTTAGTGAGGTCCAATGCATCCTTTTTCTCTTCATCAAAAGTTTTCTTTTTACTGGCCCTAGTTTTGATATTAGGTCTATTTTTCTAGTTTTCCCCCGAAAGCAACATTGTCCTCAATGACATGAACAACTTGTTCCTCATGAAGATCCTTCAATTTATCAATCAAAGTTTTTATTCCTACAAAACTATTTTGAATGGTGCATTTACTAACTTGCACAACAAGGTTGAGATTTTCTTTGATGATCATGAGCTCCTTTTCCAGATTAGCAAGTCTAGCATTATGATCTTGATTCTAATTTTCCCACTCAACCATCTTGGCCATAATCTCACCTTTCATATCAAACAACTCATTCCCCATTATATTCATCTTAGGTATGGCTTCCTAATCCTAAAAATCCTTGTAATGCCCTCCAAAGAATAAACCGATAAAAAACAACTAAATAACTAAGTTGAAGAGAAATTTTAAAAGAACAAGTAGTAAAGATAAACTACCTATATGGAGTTCAAAACTTCCTTTTATTCTTTCATGCAAATGATCAAATTGATATTTTTATCAACTTCAATTTTCCAAGCATTAGAATGGAAGAGTATATAAAGTCAATCATGTAATTCCCTTTATGACCTACAATGATTGAAATAATGACATAAATACACTGCTCAAGGAACAAGTCGACTTAAAAACAAGGTTACTTAGGATTTTTTAAAGTGGGGGTAGATTAATGCTTAAAACCCACAATGTTAACTACACTCATTTTATTTAATGTCAACCTCCTACATAAATCTCATATTTAGAATCTTTTCTTGTTAAAAAAATATTTTTATTAAATATAATTAATGATTACTTTTCAACTTTAATTTAATTCCTTTACTTTATTGACTATTTATTTTTAAAAGTAATTACTTAAATATTTAATATTATATAAAATATATTTTTATTAATTTAAATACTCATATAAATACTAAAAAATATATATATATAAAAATAAATAAAGCTATCCTTTCACATGTAAATTTACCCATACAATTCCAAAAAAAACAAAATAAAATAAAGTACAATACAGTTTATCTTAGAAGGTGAAATAATATCTAACCCTCTTTTCTTTATTAAAAATTAATATGAACTTTTTGCTTAAGAAGATTCCATGAGATTTTGATTTATTCCTAAGTCTTAAGGCTTTTAAAGTAAAATATTCCTTTTATTAGAGAAAGAGTAAGGAATCGATGGTAAATAAATCTAAATTTTCATTCACAGTAATGCTAAAAAAACAATCAAACTCTCACGCCCAGTCTTTCCAAAGTATTTGATAAGGTGGAAAGTGCAGCAAATGGTTTACTCAGCAAAAACATATATATAAACTTTCTATGCTTGGGGAATGTATACAGCAAGAACCGTCTGAGATTGCATCTACATCACTTAAAACATTGCAAAGAGAAAATATTCTACTGGGTAATACAGAAACAATTGCTATTGCCAAAGGTTAATATTGAAGCACAATTTTTCTTTGTATTCCAAGCAATATAGTGCAGCACTGAATATTAACATTAAAATATATATATATATATATATATATATTCTTTTTGTCAAAGTAGGGGATGAGGATTATACAACCTGATCTCCGAAGAATCATTTGCTTGTTCAAGAATTCTAGTTTCATATGCTATATTTGATAAAACACTACAATTGTGTTAGCAATACAAGGAAACTCATAAAAATAAATTTTCCTCCAACGAAACCAGATTCGTACCTAAAAATGGCAACAACAACAACAAACAGAGCAGTCCAGTCCTGCTCTCCTCTCAACCGTAGGATTGATAAGTCCACCCCCGAGTAGGAGACACAAAAACCCCAATTGCCCAAATACAAATTTGAAATCAAATTAGATATTAACAATGACTCGCACACAATGAATTCGTTTACCGAATTCTGGTATAGGGGGAGAAGGGGGATTCCCTTCCCTCTTGGGGAAACAACAAAATAATCAACTTCATATACAACTTCATTCACAACACACATTCACCATCTCCCATCCAACAATCTCCATACACCACCACTACCACCATCATCCAACCCACCTCCATTCATTACAATAACCAATGGCCATGGTTTTCCAACATTATTCACAGTACTTTCATATTTGATCAACCATCCCCAAGAGAGGCTCCACACCCTCCTCAACCCCAAACGAAGGAGGCTCTCAGCCCTCAGGCGAGATCACTCCTTATACACACCCAAACCCTCTATTACACAAACAATAACAAACATCTATCAAGAATTTATCAACAACATGAAAACAACTATCAAGAATTCATAAAACAACACAAAAATTACCAACACAATCCCAACATACCTCGGTTGTCCAAGTTAAGATCAACCCAACAACTTGTTCAAGTTCTTACCATTTCATCCAGCCATCCCCCCATTCCACCCAGAAGCAAAACAATAAATAAGGAAACAGAACAACCTTTCATTTCCTTTTCCCCCAACCATTCAAATTTCATTTTTCAAAAATAAAAATAACTCACAACTTTTCAATTTCCTCAATACATTATCCAAATAAAAAGGATAACCAAATGAAAACACATTTCCTCTTCACAATTACGCGAACATAAAAATCAAATTGTATTTTCAACATTAAACTCCCTTTACCAAATTAAAATCAGTAATTAACTTTTAACATTGGGACTTTGTCTCCAAAACTTACAGACTAGGACCTCCTACCTGCAACATCTTGTTAGAAATATTAGTACTTCTGAAAATTATAATTCGAAATATTAAATATAATATTAAAATTTTCTAACATCAAATTATTATAAGATCCAAAATACTTAATGTTCAAATTAAATAAACATGCCATTTCACTTATAAGTAGATAGATATTAGCTATGCCTCACACATCCTTCCCTTTCAAGTTAGTTTGACTTCCCATTTTCTTATATAAAGCAACCAATTTCATGCTAAGATGATTTATCTCCATAAAAAAACCATTTTGTCACAACAAATTCTAAGTTGTAATAGACTCCATAATAATACTAAAAACCTTAGAAAGCTCATCCCTGTAAGATGCATTTGTGGTCCAAGAATAAAAAAAGTCCTTAAAGGAAGTTTGAGGTAGGATTTGAAATCCAAGGAAAGGAAGCCCCAACCAAGGGTTCGAGGAATGAATTCCCCCTTCCTATTCATTCCTTGGGTCTCAATTTGGCAATTCTCCACACTTTCCTCTTGACCCTCATTCTTAAATTTGTCTTCCCTTGTCCCAAAATTATCTATCTAGTCAACAAATTTCTTCGTATTAATCCTCTTACTAGAAAGAGTGTCAATCTTCAAGATTTCCACCATGGATTTGTTTTTTAGATTTTTAGGGGTAATAGACTCCTCAAATTCTTTATAACCCGAGTCCCCAAGAGATTCTAAGTCCAAAGGATTGGACTCCCCAAGATCATCACCAGTTCCCCCACCTTCCTCAACATCCTCAAAATTCTTTGGGTAAAAAGACTCAAAGGAAGTATTCAAATAAACTTCCATCCTACACCTACCCTTTTCAGAAGTGTTAGTCCCACCCAAACTTCTCAAATTGGTCTTCTATGAATTCATATAATTAAAAATCAAGAAAATCAATCCCTAATGGAGAGGTATCATATTTGGTGCCTTCTGACTTTCCTTGATAGAATTCTCTAATGAGGCAAGCAAGTTGAAAGGAAAGGAAACTTTGATTTTGTGTCTAGAATGATTCAACAACACAAAATGGTATCCATGAATTGACTTAAAATTTCCTTCTAAAGACACGTAATTCATAATGCTTTTAGCTATTGCAACCCAAATAGACTTCAAGGAAGTTCTTTCATATCTACAATGTAATTTCACCAACCTATCAATCTCGCCCTCCTTGAGGAATATTTTAAGGGCCTCTTCCCCCACCCTTATATCCTTATACACCTTGCTACCTTCAATTGAAATCCTCATACATGAACAAACAAGTCTTATGTAATTATGCATTCCCATCCAAAAGTAGAAACCTTCATGTCCCTTTGAATCCTTCAGTGAAAGTTTTCGTTACCGCCTGATAATGGCCTTTTAACCTCCAAATAAGGGGTTAACCACCACCAACAAGGATTTTCCAACTTTTAAATTCTTGCAAACGCCATTACAATTAAAAGACTTCACTTTGTTACTATCACCACCCAATATATTCACCTTTTTGTTTTTATCAATGAGACCCCTTTTAGCCAGAACCATAACAATATACTCAAAAAGCGGCATGGGCTTCTTAAGCCTTTGGAAGACATTAGAAGCAATTATTAAACATGAAGCCATTCCCCTTACAAAATGTTAACGAAACATCATATGAATGCATGCCACTGAGTTTCCATCATTAAGAATTAGTCCTTTAGCACGTGTAGGTATTGAATTAAAATATTTCCAAATATGCACGCCATTGTTTAACCCCACAATTAGTGAAGAAGTTGGTAAATTTATTTTCCTCTCTTAGCACATGTTTAAATTGAACTTCCTCAAAAAAATTACATAAGACATGGGAATCACTAATGAAGTTCTCAATGGTCCAACCAAGGGTATGGACTTCTTGAAGGAAAAAAATATTTAGGAAATATCTTTCAACAATTAACTTCTTAACCCCTATCTGAGAAGCTAGAAGAAAAGCATTAAAAGTGGTTTTTGCTTGAACAAAATGATTTGTTTGGTGTTCCAAAAAAATAACAAAAGAAAAAATAAATTGTCCTTTGTGATCTCTAATAATCACTCCCACATCCCCTCCCTCTCCCTCATCCCTCCCTGTCCCCCACTCTTACTAGACACAGGTTTCCCTTTGATGCTCCATCAATGTTTACTTTAATCCAATCCTTAGGAGTGGAGTCCAAACCACACCATCTCTCATATTCATATCTTTAACGGGTGTAGATATATCAAATTGAAGATTTCAAGATTTAGCAATTTGAAGATCAAAAGCAGACACACTATTCTTCACTTTATTAGTGATCATATTAAAGATCCCTAACATAAAGTTTTCTTAGGTCACCAGTATGATTCTCTCTAAGACCCTTCTAGAGTCATCCTTCCTTTCCCTATAGATTATGTTATTCCTTTATTTCCACAAAACTACATCACGTGGAGGAGAATGAGGGACCATAAGAACCTCAAGGAAGGATTTGAGGGAGGAGAAGTTCATTGATCAACCAAATCATAAATGGAATTTGGAAAGACTCAACTAAGATTCCAAAGGGAAAACATAATCTCCCAAATAGATAAAGAGAAGTTGCATTCTAACAATAGGTGAATAATACTCTCTTTGTGACTTTCACATAGAATATATCTCTTTGGGAGAGCAAACTCCCTCTTCATTAGGTTACCAAGAGTGGGCTAACATCCAAAAAAAAAATATTAACTTTAGGTAACAAGTAAGGGGACCGCACCTTTTCCCAAAAGGGAGCCGACTCACTTTGAGATCCAAGTGAGCCCAAAATGCAACCCTTGTTATAATTCAACCCAATTTGTTATATTGACATTTACATTGTGGTTTATTTCATCAACCCTTGTTTTTAATTAAATTAAGTGAGACACAAGGGTCTTGAACCTTTACAAAAGCTTCCATAAGGCAAGCAAAACAAGCCCAAGCTGGCCAGGAACAATAGAGAAACAACACAACCAAAAAAGAGAGAGACAAACATTAGTAGCCAAGCTGCCAAAAATAAAAAATGAATGAAAGAGTTGGGACCCTAGGGTCCCACATATATAATACCAAGCCTAGAATGAGGTGGTCTCTCACCTAACACTCAAACATGAGTTTAGGGAAATGAAATAAGACATTTCTTCCTCCTTGCAATAGTCTAGGAGACATTATCATCCAAATTCTCAAGACAAAGAGAAGCAGAGGAGATTCCCCATGGAGAACGCGTCAACAAGCAAGGAGAGAGCTATAGAATGATGAGGCGAAAGGTGACCATCCACTACATGAGTAATTTGGAACTGACCTGAAGCTAAGGAAAACTTGAGCTATAAGGTCGAGACAAGAAGTTCTTCAATAGGGTCCAAATGATATGTCAAAGCCACACTAGAAGCTAAAAACTCATCATCATCCTTAGAGGAGTCACTCAACAAAAAATAAAGAGCATGAATAGTCAAGTGATCTTCATTAGCATCCTTCCACCACATAATAGTCCCCTTACGATGCAAGAGATGACAATCCATAGCCAAGTGACTGATGAAGAAGCATCGACGACATTTGAAGGGGAGACTTGTTGTAGTCTAGTTGGCATTGATGTCAAAAGTTGGTTGTAGTTTGGTTGCCTATGTTGCAATTTGGCTATTTGGTTGTCAGATTCTTTAAGAGATGCTCCACATTTCTCCACTAGTGATGTTGTGCTCCTATGGTTTTAAGGAATAGAAAATATTTATTTTTTAAAGCTCTTGAGTAGAACGTTTTTTTTCATTGTTTGATCTTGTGTCTCATGTTATTCACAAATCTAACATGGTATCAAAGCACTTAAGATAAACTTAGGAGTTCTTTATTAAGTTAACTAAGTGCTTTTATATGTTATTTGAAGTGAGCAATTATTAGGGTTGCTCCTATATAGTACTCAACCCTCATTATATTCACTCTTTTGTTTTCTTGAACTCTCAAACTTTGAGGACTCTTGTTTTCCTTGGAGATTCTTGAGGTTCATTTTGTAGCTTTTTCTTGTTGAGGAATAATGCATATATTGTTTGCAGATCTCTTGAGTGGAAGGTATCTAAATGTTCATTGTTTGATCTTGTGGCTCGTGTTTTTCACAATTCTAACATGGTATCAAAGCCCCGATTCAGCGAACCCCTTCTTAATTTATGAGGTTTTTTCTTCAACTAGGGTTATAAGAGGAAATTTGAAATCTTCTTTGATTTTTATTTTTATTTTTTTTTATTTTTTATTTTTATTTTTTTTACTTTTTCTTTTTTTTTTTCTTTATTAAAGCAAACAAAACAAAACAAAAAATCTACCACCCTAGGGTCATACGGGCAACCAGTGCCTAGCCCCTTGGGGGGCTAGAAATTTTTATCTTTTTTTCAAAATAAGCAAAATCAGGAAAATGGGCATAACTTTTCGCTCGAGTATCGAAATTGGATAAACAAGATATCATTGGAAAGTTGGTTTCGAGCACTATCAAATGGTGCTGGTTTTTTTTTCATTTTTTTTGCTGCTAGTGCATTCTATAGCCTATTCATGGACATTCTCTTTTGTAGATGCACTAAGATAAAGTGTCATTCTGGTGTATACTTTTTGGGGATTTTGCACATCCCGTTGTGCCTTCTGTATTCACACTATGATATAAAGTGCTATGGGGGGTTGATGTTTGCCTTTGGTTTTCCATCACACCTTTTTCAAGTGAGTGTCCCTTTCCAGGACAACAATGAATCCCAATGATTCTTGCCTCATGTGTGTGTGTCTTAGTTTGCACACCCTTTTATTTGTAGGTTGTTTCTCCTACATGTGCTTCTTGGTTTCACACAGTTTTAGTGTACCTTTCATGGCTCTCCCTTTTTCAACATTATGGGGGGTTTCTAATATTAGTGCTAATGCTTCTTTGGTTTCGCGATTTGAGTGATCTATGTATCTAGTTCTTGTTCCTATGTACTTTCAGATGCAACATACATCAACATTTGGTTACATGCATTTCAGTGAGATGGATCATTTACTATATGGACACTCTTGCATTCCTATTTCTGGAGGTTCTTCATTTCAACACTATACCAATCATCATTCGACAACAATCTACAACTTCTTCATGCTTTAGAGATGTTCTACATGTTCCTCTTTTTTGGGACATTGTTTTGGTTGGAGGATTCTCAGTCCTTCACACCTTGATTTGGAGGCTTCTTCAGTCCTTCAGTCACCTTTCTATCTTTTGCAGAGGAGTTTTCTCCCACTATGGTTTTCTTCTTTTCTCTAGTTTTGAGAGATCTTTTGTTTGTACATGGGTACCTCACCAGGCCTTATTTTTTGAGACCCATCATGCATTCTTTTTAGGGTTTTTAGCTACTCCCTAAGTTCATGTTAAGGGGGGTGTTAGAGTAATCATGCATTAGCTAGTAATTAATTAACCTTTAATTATTAGTCTAATTTATTCTCATGCACTTAAGCTATACTGAGGAGTGCTTTTATGTTTTAGGGTTTTTCTCCTATATAGCACTCAACCCTCGTATTATCAATCTAGAGATTTACTCTTTTGCACTCTGGAGATTTACACTTCTTCTCTCGAACTCTCAAACTTTTAGGACTTTTGTTCTTCTTGAAGTTTCTCAAGGTTCTTTTGTAGCTTTTTCTTGTTGAGGAATACTGCATATATTGTTTGCAGATCTCTTGTGTGGAGGGTGTCTTTGTTCATTGTTTGATCTTGTGACTCATCTTGTACTACTCGCTCCTCATATCTTGAGGATTACGCGTCTCTTGAGGATGAGGATGATACTCCAGCTATCCCACAATCTCTAGATATTCAATCTTTACCCAAGTGGGCTCGCAATACTATTAATGCAACTAGACCTTTGGCAAGGGATCCTTCAGACTCCCATCGCACTCGTGCACATACATCAGGTGTTAGTATTTTGAGTCATACCATTTAAGATGATCCTTAGAAGTTTTGGAAGGCAATTGGTATTCCTGAATGGGATAGTGTTATGTCAGATGAGTATTCTTCTTTGATGAAGAATCATACTTGGGATTTAGTTCCTCTTCCTAAGGAAAGAAATTTGGTTCAGTGCAAGTGGATGTATTGTACCAAATATGTTGCAGATGGTTCTATTGATAAGTATAAGGCTTGTCTTGTTGCAAATTTTTTCTCTCAGGTTGAAAGTATAGATTATTTTGAGACTTTTTCCCTTGTTGCCTAGATGAATTCTATTTGCCTTGTACTTTCCCTTGTAGCTTCATAGGGATGGCCAGTATTTCAAATGGATGTGAAGAGTGCCTTCCTTCATGGTGATCTTCATGAGGAGATTTATATGGAGTAGCCACATGGTTTTACTGAGGACTCTTCTCTAGTTTGCAGACTTCTTCATTCAATATATGGTCTCAAACAGGCCCCTCAGGCTTGGTATGAGAAGATGGACACTTTTTTGCTTTCTTTTGGATTCACACGATGTCATTCCAATCCCACAGTTTACAATCAAAGATAGGAGGGTGGTCTTTTGATCCTTGTGCTATATGTGGATGATTTGATCCTTACAGGTGGTTCATCCTCCATGATCCACAATGTTCAGCAAGCTTTAATGGAGCACTTTGAGATGACAGATCTCAGCCTTCTGCACTACTTTCTTGGTTTACAGGTTATTCAGTCTTCGGATGGAATTTTCATATTTCAGCAAAAGTATGCTCTTAATAGGCTGTAGAGATTTGGCATGCTTGATTATAAGCCAGCCCCCACGTCATTCCAGTTAGGTGTTGTATTGTCTTCCACTTGTTCTACTCCTTTAATAGATGCTACATTATACAAAAAGTTGGTTGGAAGTCTTTTGCACTTGACACATTCACATCATGACCTTTTTTTTGTGGTTGGAATTGTCTCTCGATTCTCACATGATCCACATGAGAGTCCTTAGCAAGCTTCCAAATTAATTTTGAGATATATTTAGGGCGCCTCACATTATGGTATTCACTATACATCAGGAGATCCTCAGATTATTGGCTTCACTGACTCAGATTGAGCTAGTGATTTCAATGATAGGAAGTCCAATTTTGGGTTTGTTTTCTACCTTGGTTATGGACCCATTACATGGTCTTACAAGAAGCAATCTGCTATTGCATTATCATCCATAGAGGTTGAGTATCATTCAACAATTTTGGCCAGCCAGGAAGTTTTGTAGCTTCACCAACCATTGACTGAGTTCAGTTTTCCTCCTGATAGTCTGACTATTCTTTGGTGTAATAATC
The DNA here is from genome assembly GCA_007258455.2 of Sequoia sempervirens. Taxonomy (NCBI): domain Eukaryota; kingdom Viridiplantae; phylum Streptophyta; class Pinopsida; order Cupressales; family Cupressaceae; genus Sequoia; species Sequoia sempervirens. The sequence continues at coordinate 6,235 of VDFB02388804.1, read as the reverse complement.
AAAGTGTCATTCACATTTCTTGCAATCTAGTGGAGCATCAGCATACTAAGCACATAGAGAATCACATGCATTTCATACGACAATTGATTCAAGATGGGTTTCTCACCTTCGAGTACATGCCTAGTGAGGAGTAAGTTGTAGACATCTTCACGAAACCTTTGGCATCGCCTCACTATCTTCAGCTATGATTGATGCTTGTGGTGAAGGAAGTTGTCCTTGGGGGGTCTTCATGAGGCCTTCCTTCATTCATATTTTTTTACATACTTTCATCTCTTTTTGGAGTGGAGTTTTTCCCATGAGGTTTTCTCCATTTCTCCACATTTCATAGATCTTTTAGTTGTACTAGGTACCTCATCAGGCCTAGTTGTCGGGACCCATTCATGCTTTCTTTATTTTTTATGCATTGGTTTTTAGAGTTGTTTAGCTACTCCCTAAGTTACACTTAAGGGGGGTTGTTAGAGTTATCATGTGTTAGAGAATAATTAATATTATTATTCTAATTTTCATAAACTTAAGCTAAACTTAGGTTTGCTTTATTAGTTAACTCAATGCTTTATTTATGTTAACTACAAAGCTAATATTAGATCAATTTATTTCATCACACAGGATGTTGACACTTGTCATGATCTAATCCTATTATCATTAGGGTTTCTCTTATAAAGCATTCATTCTCTCTTGTATTATTCATTATGTAAGTATTTTCTTTTTGAGGAATAGAAAATCATTGTTTTGCAAAGCTCTTGAGTAGAAGGTGTTTTGTTCATTGTTTGATCTTGTGTCTCGTGTTATTCACAAATCTAACAAGCTTCATATGTTGTCAAGGCATGTGTGATTCAAGTTTCATGTTGTTTGGATTACTAGAAAGGTGTTTTGTAAGTGATAGTTTGAAGACGGTGTTGTTTTTGTGAGGATGCTCGCAGTGGTGCAAAGTTTGTCTCTACATTCCTCTGTGTTTATAGATATGATCATATGTAGTTCAGAAGTTAAGTTCAGTGTGTTGTGAAGGTATTATATCCAAAGTTTCATATAATTTGTCCCTCCACAAAGAAAGTTGTAAATGACAAAGTGCAAGACTGTATTGTCCAATGGCTAGTTTCAGTGTTTGTTGGCTTCCACCAACTTGTTGTATGAAGTGGTGAATTGGCTGATGGAGAATGATTCTGAATATCTTGTGATGTTTCATGTTGCTTCGCAAGGTTTTTTCTAGTTTCTCTAGAACAAGATGTGTTCTAGAATGAAGGTCTTACTGGGTTATTCTTTTGCCTGGCCGATTGAGATATGTTGAAGGTGTGTGCCACGAGCTGTAGTTCATGCGAAATCTTTGAAGTGTTTGAAGATGTTGTATGGGTCATGTCGAATCATCTAGGAGAAGCACAAGTAATGTAATCTTCTGTGAGTACCGCCAATGTTGTAATGACCGACATGCTACAAATTTCATGTTTTCTTGCTTAAGGCCGACCTATTTCAAATGAGTGAAATGTGTAGATGTTCTTCCTTGAAGACCGATGTTGTAAAGGGTGTTTATGACCAGGTTAAGTGTGTGTTGGAATCCACAAGGCATGTTCCTTTTCCTAGTGTTGTGTGTAGTTCATTTTATGGCTTTCCCTCTACACGTTTCATGTTGTTTGATCATTGTCTGACTTGTAATTATAATATTCTAGTTGTTCTTGGATGACATGTAATGTAATCAATGTAATATCATGTATATATTGTAAACCTAGTTGATCTGGATGGTGGTGTGTGTGTGTAAGAATTCGAATGAGGATGTGTAATGCATTATGATTGAAAGAGAAAGAGCAGTTGTAGATCCTGCCCGGATTCAATTTTATCATATCTCTAAGACAAAAGGAAAGCAAAGAGTGTGCCTAACCGATTGTTGGAGGTAGTGATCCAAAGGAAAAAATTCTTGAAAGCTAGAAGTAGTGAGTCAGTAAGCTGAAGATAAGACATTTGAAGAAGTTTCCAAAGAGTTGTTAAAGAAGAATCGCAATCATCAAAAGAGATTGAGCTTCATTGTCAGATTCAGACAATAGAAGGACTATCATGTTGTAATATTTTCTAAGTTTTTTCTCAGTTCAGGGAGTAGTGGTTTCCTTGGGTTGAAGCCCTAAAAAAAATTCTACAAGGACATGTAGCTTCCTTTGAAGTGACCCTAAAACCTTTCTACAGGGAGTAGTAGCTTTTTTGGGTTGCAGCCCTAAAATAAAGTTGTAATTGTGATTCATTTGTGAGGCTGGATTAGGATAGTAGTTCCTCTCAGCTTTTCTCATAGTGGTTTTTCCCCTTTGGGGTTTTCCATGTATATTTGATGTTATGTGGTGTTGTGCATTGTGTTGATCTTTCATGTTTCTGTTAATGTTGTAAAGATTAAGTTTTTGTTTTCTCTGAAGGATTTGAGATTTGTTTCGATGTATGTTCAACAAGACCCTCATTATCAAAAGGTTGATTCCAAGGCCTATCCCCAACCATCAAAACCACATTTTTGTTTATTTCATCAACCTTTGTTATATTAACATTTTTTCTGCCATATTACTAAAAGCCTCTAAGCCTTCAAATTTTTACATATTTTTAATTTTCATAAATTGTGGAACAAATGACAGAAGAATCATTGTTTCAATAATCGAAATATATTGTATTGTTGAATATAAATATCACTTTAAAATATTGTACTCTTGAATATATCATAAATGTAAGGACATTAAAGGCTTTCTATAATCACATAATGATAATACAACCCCTGGGTTCAGTTATTTAAGTTTATATAAAACAAATTTAAATTTATGAAAAGAACAAAAGGGCATGTGATATGTTTGGTTGCAATATTTCAAGCTAATCCTAAAGAAACTCATGTGAAGCTAGTAAAAATAAAAATCAGATATTTGAAGAGTACTTTGGATTATCGCTTATGGTATCCAAGAGGTAATGACTTTGATTTGAGTGCTTACACTAATGTTGATTGGGATGAATGTGTGGATGATAGAAGAAGTACAAGTGGTGGTGCTTTCTTTTTAGCAAGCATATTGGTTTCATGGCATAGTAAGAAACAAGATTCGGTATCCTTGTTAATTGCAAAGGTAGAGTATATTGCAACATCCTGATGTACACAAGTTTTGTGGATGAAGCAAACATTGAAGGATATCAAGATACAGTATGATGAACCTATTCCTATTTTGTGTGATAATACAAGTGTTATCAATATTTCCAAGAATCCAGTGATGCAATCTAGAACCAATCATATATCAATCAGGTATCACTTTTTGAGAGAGAAGGTTGCAGATAAAGAAGTGAAGTTGGAATATGTTTTAACAAAGGATTAGATTGAAAATATCTTCACAAAGTCTCTTACAAAGGATACATTTGAGTACATCCGACAGAAGTTAAGGGTAATTGCCCCTCCTTACTAGATGCACAATAGGTGCATTTTTCCAAGGGGAGTAATGCATGACATATCCTTGTTTTTGGACTAATGGTGGCTACCTCTCAAGGGGAGTAGGTAGTGGTTGAATCAAAAAGGGGGAGAAAGAATGTTCACCTTAGGAGGAAATTTTGTGCCCTAAGGGGAAGAAGTAGTTGCCCCTTGTCCTTGATGTCAAAGGGGGAGAAGAGTGCAAGTCAAATTGGTTTTGCCATCAATTCCAAAGGGGGAGATTTTTGCAGTTTGGTTGTCATTGATGCCAAAAGTATAAGTAAAGTGTGAGGTTGGTTGTCTTTGATGTCAGAAGTTGGTTGCAGTTTGGTTGACTATGTTGCAGTCTAACTATTTGATTGTCAGAGTCTCTATGGATTCTTTGCATTTCTCCGCTGGTGATGTTGTGCTTCTGTGGTTTGGAAGTTACCTTCATATGTTGTCAAGGCATGTGTGATTCAAGTTTCATGTTGTTTGGATAACCGGAAAGGTGTTTTGTAAGTGGCAGTCTGAAGACAGTGTTGTTTATGTGAGGATGCTCATAGTGGTGCAAAGTTTGGCTCTACATTCCTCTACATTTGCAGATATGGTCATGCAGTTCAAAAGTTAAGTTCAGTGTGTTATGAAGATTCTATATCCAATGTTTCATATCATTTGTCCCTTCATAGAGAAAGTTGTAAATGACAGAGTGCGGAACTATATTGTCCAGTGGCTAGTTTTAGTATATGTTGGCTTGTGCCAACCTGTTGCTATATGAAGTGGTGAATTGGTTGATGGAGAATGATCTTGAAGATCATGTGATAGTTCATGTTGCTCTACAAGGTGTTTTCTGGTTTCTCCATAATAGACTCTAGTCTGGAATGAAGGTGTTGTTGGGTTATGCTTTTTCCTGGCCGACTGAGATATGTTGAAGGCATGCGCCACGAGTTAGGGTTTGTACAAAATCCTTTAAGTGTTTGAAGATGTTGTATGGGTTATGTCGACTCATCTAGGAGAAGTGAAAGTGATGTTTAATCTTTCATGAGTACCGTCAATGTTGTAATGGCCAACATGCTACAAGTTTCATGTTTTCTTGCTCAAGGCCGACATATTTCAAATGAGTGAAGCATGTGAATGTTGTTCCTTGAAGACTGATGTTGTGAAGGGTGTTTAGGACTAGGTTAAGCGTGTGTTGGAATCCACAAGGCATGTTCCTTTTCCTGGTGTTGTGTGTAGTTCATTTTAGGGCTTTCCCTTTACATGATTCATGTTGTTGTTTGATAGTTGGCTGACTTGTAATTGTGATATTCTTGTTGTTCTTAGCTGACATGTGATGTAATCAATGTAATATCATGTATATATTATAATACCTAGTTGATCTAGGTGGTGGTTTGTGTGTGTAAGAAGTCGAATGAGGATGTGTAATGCATTATCACTGAAAGAGAAAGAGCAGAAGTTGTAGATCTTGTCTGAATTCAATTAGATCATATCTTTGAGACAAAAGGAAAGCAAAGAGTGTGCCTAATTGATTGTTGGAGACAGTGATCCAAAGGCAAAACTTCTTGAAGGCTAAAAGTAGTGAGTCAGTAAGCTAAAGAGAAGACATTTGAAGAAGTTGAAGAAGAGTTGTCAAAGCATAGTTGCAATCATCAAAAAAGAAGGGAAAACACAAATTTGCAATCATGAAAAGAGATTGAGCTTCATTGATAGATTCAAATAGTAAAAGGACTATCATGTTGTAATCTTTTTTGAGTTTAGTCTCAGTTCAAGGAGTAGTTACTTCTTTGGGTTGAAGCCCTAAAACAAAGTTTGCATGGAGTTGTAGCTTCCTTGGGAGTGACCCTAAAACCTTTCTATAAGGAGTAGTAGCTTCCTTGGGTTGTAGCCCTAAAACAAATTTGTAACTGTGATTCATTTGTGAGGTTGGATTAGGACAGTAGTTCCTAATGACTTTTCTCACCATGGTTTTTCCCCTTTGGGGTTTTCCACGTATATCTAGTGTTATGTGGTGTTGTGCATTGTGTTGATCTTTCATGTTTTTGTTAATGCTTTAAAGATTAAATTTTAGTTTGCTCTTGAGGGTTTGAGATTTGTTTGAATATTGATTCACCCCCCCTCTCAGTAGTTTGATGTATGTTCAACAATTGGTATCAGAGCCTAGTTCCTTAGGATAAGTTTAACAACTTGAGGAAGATCCAGGATGGTAAAATAAGGATCTCAAAAGGTGCCTAGATTTGATGGAACAAATTTCTCTTTCTAGAGATACTAGATGGAAATGCATCTATCTTCTTTGGGGTTTGGTATTTGGAAATCTTTCAAAGATGGTTATGTTGTTCCTGCTACTCCTCCAACTAATCAAGTTGAGATAAGAGCCTATGAGAACAATTGAAAGGAAAAACATGCTATCTTGAAAATGCTATCAGACTCTAACCTAGTAAAGGTAATGCACTCCAAGTTAGCAAAGGATGTCTGGGAAAAGCTTGGTGGCATCTATGAAGGAGATGTCAAAGTAAAGCAAGCCAAGTTGCAGATCTACAAAGGCAAGTTTGAGAACTTGAAGATGTCAGAGGATGAAAATATTGCAGGTTATGTGTTTCAGGTTGATGAAGTGGTCAATGCAATCAGAGGTCTTGGTGAGTATCTTGAAGAATCTATGATGGTTAAAAAGGTATTGAGATCTCTTCCTAAATCTTATAGTTCTAAAGTATCTTCTATTGAGGAAGTTAGAGATCTGGATACACTTTTAATGGATCAATTGTATGGTGCCCTTATTGCATTTGAAATGAGGGAGTTTGACAAAGAAGGTCCAAAGAAGGAAGCAACATTCAAAGCAAGAAAGAAACATATGAA